>PVIR01002314.1:0-104468 GCA_004026965.1 Petromus typicus | reverse complement strand
GAGGATGTTCAGTGGCTGGAAGTCATGAGTGAGCCAGGTGGGACTTGGCGGGAGTTAGTGTGTGCGGTGTGGAGGCCCCTTGGAAGCAGGAGTGGTCTTCAGGTGGAAAGCAAGGTGTGCTTACAGGACACGGAAGCCTGCTGAACCACACAGGGAAGAGCGATTCTCAGACTGGTGTTTGGACCCCTTTGCAACTCTTTTTTTTTTTTTAGGTTTTTTGTGCAACTCTTAACAATTACTGATGCCTAGCATGTGGGAGTCTCTTGGTGGATTTCCCACATTGCCAAAAGTAAAAAAATATCAAAGACTTTAAAATAGCTTTGTTGATGTGGGCTGTATTTTTCTATATTTATCATATAGAATTAAGATGAGAATATTAAAACAAAGTATTAATTCACTGAAAGACAAATCCTTACATGTTAACATATATAACATATATTATAAAAACAATTATATTTTGAAAAATAAAAAACATAATGAGAAGTGGTGTTGCTGGACATTTTGGCAAATGTTTTAAATATCTGGGGTAGGAAAAGACAGTTGAGTTCACGTGTCGGCTTCTGCTTTCAGGCCCTCGTGATAGAACGTGTTTTATGGCCTCCATATAGTATGACCTCATACCATTGTACTGAAAGAGTAAGAAGAAAAAGGCAAATGATGTCTTAGTATTATTATAAATGCAATTTTGACTTTGGGGAGTGCTAAGGGGTTTATAGGCCATACTTTGAGAAGCCCTGCATTATATGATTAATGCTTACACACACAATGCGGCACCCCTCTACACTTTATGTTTCAGGAAAACTCAGGCTGTATTGCCAATGCGGCCATCCCCCAGTATCCATAGAATCTACTTGTGTCTTCCTGTACTTTAAACTACGTCAGATGACTTATAACACCTCATACAGTATAAGTGTTGTTCACATTACTGTTGTAATATGTTTGGGGAATGACCAAAAGAAGTGTGTCCGTGGTTTGCATGAATGCCTCACTTCCCCTCTGAATATTTTTGATTCCAGATTGGTTGAATCCAGGGCAGTAGAACCCTCAGATCCACAGGGCTGATGTGTGCAGTGTTTGTGGGGTACAAGTTGGG
Source organism: Petromus typicus (assembly GCA_004026965.1). Taxonomy (NCBI): domain Eukaryota; kingdom Metazoa; phylum Chordata; class Mammalia; order Rodentia; family Petromuridae; genus Petromus; species Petromus typicus. Next base: position 103,375 of record PVIR01002314.1, on the reverse strand, counting down.
AAGGGGTGAAAGAAGAATATAAAACAAACTGGAAAGAATTCCTATGTGCTTTACAGAGGATCATGACTCACTCGGCTTCAGAGCATGTTCTCTTGTGTATGTGTGTGTGTGTGGTGTGTGTGTGTGTGTGTGTGTGTGTATGGGTGGCTGTGGGTGTGTGTTGGGGGGTTGAAAAATGAGGAGGTGTAGATTGGGGCAGAGCCATAAATATCCATCTAGACCCCACCCAAGCCGGTAGGTCAGAGGAGGGACACAGCTCACTGCTCACTTCTTCTGTTCCCCCTTCCCATGTCCTCTGAGCTCCAGAGAAGAACCTCACTGTCCTCAGACAGACCCCATGGTGATATCCTGGGCGAGGGCGGTGCTGTGGAAAGATGTCCCAGCCCCACTCCAGCACTCCAGGCCCTTATTGCAGGGCAGAGGGAACATGTCAGAGTGACCACAAAGACCCTTTCAGATATCTGCGCCAGGATCACTTGGAGGTCCTGGAACACCAGCTCTGGGTTGCACACTACTCAGGGGGACATGACCACCCATGGTGGCTGCCTTACACACTACATCCAGCTGTGATTAGGGTCCCCTAGGGCTGGCCACCACTTGCCTTGGAGCAGTGCCAATGGCCTCTGCCACAGCCATGGGGATATCACCAGGGCCCTCCCAGCCCCCAGTGGTGGCCTAATTGCATAGCAAGTACTTGTTCCAAGGTTTCTCACACCTGGGCCAACAATCCAAGTTGTCACTGCTGGCTCAGTCCTCTCCTTGTCTCCAGCCTTTTAAAGATTGTGGTGTCTGGACAGGTCCCACAAGTCACCACCACATGCTCTGTCATTCCTTGGTGCCCATGGTCACACTGCACAGTGCTCTTCTTCCTAGCACCAAAGTTCTGGCCCCATTGCTGCCTCCTGTTCTTCCTGTCCACATACCACTGATGTGGATGGCAGGAGACTAACCTGTCCTCCGGCTGCCGTGGTGCACCAAAAGCAGGCACATTCATCACTGCATCTCCAGGCTGGGCCTGCAAAAGAGGCTCAGTCTTGGAGAAACAACAGACAGAGATAAATTTTGGTGGGGAGTGGTAGCTGTGAGGGGAGGGGTCCTTCTGGTCAGGAAGCAGGGAGGCATCTCGGTCCCATCCCTGTTCCACTGTGGGCAAGGCAGCCCTGCCTGTCTCGATCTCCTTCTACTCTGACTACAGACAACACCCTTCCCACCTTCCCTCCTTAAAAAGAGTCATGGAGTGCAGCTCAAAGAGCAGAACACTGTAACTCATCATGGAGCGCTCATTTGTGCACCCAGGCACCAGCGGGGTGTCCAGCTGGGTGTCTCAGAGGTTGAAATACTGACATACGTCCACACAGGCTGGTTCCTACTTGCTGTCCTGAACTCTATGAACGTGACTCTTCTGGAAACCAGGGCTCTTCCCTGGCCCTACCTAGACACCTCCAGACAAGTCAAGACTTTGTGCCCAGGGCTGAGATGTGGGTGCATTTGGTGTGTTCATCAGCGTTTCATTGCTGGGATCAAATACTGAGAAAAATAGCTTCATGGAGGAAAGCTTGTATTTTAGTTCATGACTTTGGGTGGTGGGCAGCTGTCTCCACAGCTCCAGGCTTGATGTGAGGCATCACGTTAAGGCAGAAGGGCTCAAGGGAGGAAAGCTACTTATTTCATGGTGGCCAGAAAGGAAAGAACAGAGGAAGAGGCAGAAAGGAAGCCTCAAAGGACCAGAGACCCCAAGGTCACTTCCCCATAATGCACTCCCTTTGCCTAGACCCTTCGCCCCATTTCCATAACCACCCTACAGTGCCATAAAATTATGATCGAATTAACTGAACCCAGTGTTGCAGCCAGAGCCCTCACGATCCAATCATCTCTGGAAATACCAGCACATACACCTGGAGAGTGTATTACTCACTTCTTAGGCATTGTTCAATCCATTGAAGTTGGTGATCAAGATTAACCATCATACCCTGGGAACTCTAGATTAGAAGGTGTCAGGTATTTAAAAGATTCTCCTGTGTACCTGCTTCTCTGCTTTGTCAGAGCTGAGCCTTTTTTTTTTTGTATTTATTTTAAATTTCTTAAGAAATAAAACAGGAAATACAGATGCTCCCGTGGCACCTCTCCACTTCCTCTCTCTGCAGATGTAGCTACCATAATGATAATGTTGGTCTTCATTTCCTTGCATGTGGTTGTATTTTTACTGTATATATAAGAATTCAAAACAAAACATTGTGCTGTTTTGCATCATTGAAGACTTTCTATAAATGTTCCCAAGCTGCACACATCTTTCTGCTGCCTGCATTTGGGCCCACGCTGTCTTGACACCATCCACAATGACACAGGTCACTCCTATCTATTTGTTCTTGGTGCTGAAAGGTAACCCTTATATCACAATTATTAAGATTAGTTTTTCTATTGGGGGAAATGTAGGTTGTTTCTAACTTTTGGCTTTTGCAAACAATGATGCAATAAAGATATTCTTGTACATATCTTGTGGTGTACATATGCATGGATTTCTGTTGGGAATGAATTCCAATCGTCTGTGGCTGCATAACAAATTATCTGTGAATCTAGTGGCTTGAAACCCCCACTATTTTATATTTCATGGTGTTGCATGTCGAGAGTTTGGGGGAGGGCTGAGCTGAGAGATGCTTTGCAATAGGACAAAGTCATAGCGGGCTGTGTGTAAATGAGGTCACCGAGGTCGTTAGGCAATCAAGGCCCTTCCTACTCTAACCTAGGATTCTTCAAGGTGGTGGAAAAGTAGAGAATTTGGAGCTCTGCTCTGGAGGGAGAGTATGATACTGAATGTGGTTCTGCTCTGTCAGATGGGGTGGAGTGGCGGGTGGGAGGGAAGTGTGGGAACTGCGATGGACATTTGTTACATCAGACCCTTTACAGTGACATTGGTGTCTCTGTGGTCAGTTGAGGACCTGTTCCTCTGATGGAGCTGATCTCATAGTGCTCCCAGCCTTTCACATTCAAGGGCAGACATGTAACCTCTGCTAAGCCAGTCGGTGCACTGCACACACTACCAGTCCTTCCCAGCCCCAAGGAAACTGAAGCCCAGGGCTTCTTTTTGAGACAAGATGGACTCCTTCTCTGCACTGGACAAGTTGCTGTGAGGCTGATGGATTGGAGAGGAGGAAGCTCTATGAAGAGCTAGAGAGAGGCTAAGTTTGAGTCCTGAATCAAGTTACATACACCCGATTCAGACTACTCCCTTTGTTTTCCTAGGTTTTTGAGAAAATATATTTCTTTATTTGTTGGAATCAACTTGGACTGGACTTTATACATTTGCTTCTGTACAGTCTTCCCTGGTTCAAAAGATAGTCTTTAGGGTTGGTAAGTCTACCAGGAGGATTTTGAAGCTGTGAAAACAAGAAATTGTCTACAGCAGGGAACCAGGTACTGAGCCCACCAAGGACCACAGGGGCTGGTTGAGATGGCAAAGGTTGATGGTTTGGGACTTCCAAGGGGAGTGGTGACAGCAGGATGGGTGTGAGCCTCTGTGGCTGGATGGCAGGCTCCAAGGGCAGGATGGGAGCAGGGGTGACAAGGGGCTTATGGAACTGTCAGGTGTCAGAGAGAAGAGGAGGGCAAGGAGAGAGGATGAAGGGGACCAGCAGTCTCAGTGAGGGTCAGAGGAGGATGAGAGGCCTACTGGGATGGAAAGGGGCTGCCCTGCCCCAGCGTCAGCCCTAGGGGTACAGGAGGCTGAGCATCTCAGGACAAGAACTTGTAGGTCAAAGGGGCTGGGCCAAGCAAGGAAGAGTGAGCATAGACCAGAGGAGCTCAGGATAATTAGTCACCCAGGTGTTAAGGACATAACTCTAGGGTCAGGACAATCAGGTTAATGTTCTTGTCCTTTGGTGCCTCAGTTTCCCTACTGGTCAAACAGGGACCTCTAAAAATACAACTTACTTCCTAATGTTTCATGAAAATTAAACAACTTTATTTCTACAGTGATTAGAATGATCAGCAGAGAATAGGAGCCATTTAAGTGAAGATTATTTTTTCCTAGTTAAAAATAAATACCAGTTTTTCCAGAAGGGTGGATAGGACAGGGTATGTTCCTTATTTGACAGATGGGGAAACTGAGGTTCTAGGAATGGACTTCAGAGAGTGCAGGGCATCATGGTCCTCCCTGAGGCTGGCCTGAGGGGTTCCCACCAGGGAAGGTGAAGAGGCCTTCTCCCTGTGGGGACTGTGACATCAGGCTTCTGGTATTGGGAAGAAGAAGGCGCTGTTGTGGGTCTGCTTGTTTTCCATGGTCACTGCCCACCAGGAGGGTGGGAACCCCGCTGTTTGGAGGAGCGGTGTGGCTAGCCAAGGGAAGGTGGCCTTCTCTGGACCTGGATGTCCTGGTAGCTCAGGGTGCTGAGAGCTGCCCTCAACTCCCTCTTCCTGGCACCATCCTCACCGAACACTGAGAGGGCACATCTGATGTGTGAGTCAGTCTTAGACTGTGGAGTGTCCCCTCCCACAGGAGGTAGGTTTTGAAAGTGAGGTGGCTGGAGAGAGATTGAGAATTGTGGGATATCAGGCAACTGCAGACAACTGAGGGATGCTGGGTGGGGGGGGGTGAGTGTTGGTTTCAATGTCTCTGTCATCATCATTTTAACTCCTGGCTTCTGTCCTCCTGGCAGACACCCTGGAATCAATGAGCGATTGGCCCCAGGCATCAGCCCACTTCCTGCTTAGACACTCATTCATTATTTTCTTCATTCGGCATCCACCCTCCTATGTAGCCATTTACCCACCACCTACCCATCCACCCCTGCATCATCCATCCAATTCCTGCTCCTCAAAGGCAGGCTGTGCCTAGGGGCCAGCAGCTTGGGGTCACACCGTGGCCCCAGCTATCAGTTTGTCTTTGGGCAGGTCATTCTACTTCTCTGTACTTCAGTTTCTTCAACTATGCAATGATGATAAAAAAATAGGCCCTACATTATAGAACTCTTCGTACGGCTTAATTGAGATATGCAAGAGAGATACACGGATATGTAAGCTGTGCAAGAGTGTTTGTTTTATGTGTTAGATGTTGTTTTTATTGCTCTCCAGTTCACTCAGTTATTCAGTTTTGTACCATTCACTTGATTCCCATGTTCATTTATTAACAATCACTGCCCTGGTCCATGGAAACAAACTTCATTTCTTTCTAACCTATTTATAGTTTCCCATTCACAGTTTTAGTTTGGGGATTGGGGCTTCTCCCAAAAAGCAATGCTCCAAGCTGCTCCAGGAAGATGGATTCTAGGACACTGGAAGCAGAGCAAATCCCCAGCGCACTGGCTGCTTATCTTGGCTGCTGAGCCACTTTGTCCTGGTTTTGGTCCACATGCCCACCTCTGTCTACTCCAAAGTCAGGAAGGAAAAGAGAATTGCTGGCCCCTTCTCTCCAATGAGCTTTTCATGGCCATTCTGTGGTTCCATCTTCCTTCAGGACCAGTAGTATAGGGCCAGTCTTACTTTCAAATGAAGCAAACAAGATGTAGAGAGGTGACATGCCTCATCCAAGATCATACAGCAAGGACACAGCAGTGCCAGGCTTCTCACTGCTCGGCCTTGCATTGCAGCACCCACTTCCCATCCCATAAGTCATCAATGTTGCTGCCTATGAGGAGAGAAGTTCAGAGTGGGCTCTCCCAGCCCGGCCCTCCCAGCGCAGTCCTCACACCCCTGGCCCACCCGCGCCTGTGTCCCTGCAGCTGAGATGAAGATCTGCAACAGTTTCAGCTGGAGCTGGCTGGTGCCCAGAGGGAGGGTATGTGAGTCCAGATCTCTTCTGCTGGGAGAGCAAGGCCACTGGGGTTCTCACAAGGTGGCCTGGTGGCCAGGAGCCTGAGAAGTTGAGGGAGGACATCTGGAGAGGCCAGTTCCCTGCCTTCCCCCGCCCCCAGACCATCCAGGTTGCAGGGGTCTAAACTCTGGGAACTGAGACACAGTCCTCTGGCAACTGTAACAAAACAGTGTCCACCCCTGTCTGCCAGGCCGGAAGCTGGCCGCAGGCCCAGGCTGGTCCAGGGCGCTGGGAGCTCAGGAGTCTGGGCCCTCTCACAATGCTTCAGCCTGGGGTGCCTCCCTGTGTCAGCTGAAGGCAACTCCATCCATTCCACATGTTTTCTGGGGCCCCATCCATGTGCCAACTACAGACCTATGTCTCCTTTCAAGGGACTGACTGCATCTCTGTGCTGGCAAGAGAAGACAAATCACCTACACACACAGAAGGGTCTGAAGCGCAGGTTGAGGGTGGATTCACCTCCTTCCTCCCGTAGCACACCCATCACCCACCCATGCCAGGTACTGTGCCAGGGGCTGGGGTTGGTGGGGGCCTGCAGAACCCATAGGATGCTGGGAGAATGACAAAGCCAGGCTCCCGTGCTCCCCTCAGTGCATGTTTACATCCTACTGTGGACTATTTCTGCTTTCCATTATGTGGCGCTCACAGCCCAAATATCCACCAGGAGAATGGTGGATAAGGGTGGTTCCAGCGTCTGTCTTGCAGGCGCAAGGGCCCGGGTTCGATCCCCAGTAACAACATACCATACTGGGTGTGGAGACTCATGCCCAAAGAACTACTGCAATGCATAACCATACAAGGCTATCTCCCCAGTTAAGGAAGCAGGAGTGAAGGTTATACCTATATGAAGTTCAGGAGCAGAAGAGCTAGGAATGGGGCTGGAAGGACAGGAACGGGCCCTGGGAGATGTTCAGATTAAGAAGAAACACATGAGGGACTTTTTGGTGCTGGCTTTCTATATCTTGATCTAAGCACTGGGTACGTGGGTCCAATTGTGAAAAAATACCGAAATGTGTACAACAGCATTTTGATTGTGTGTTGTTGTGTCTTAATAAACAAAACACCAAAATACTACTGCCTAGTGAAAATAGTAGACATGCGCATGGCTCGAGTTTCTCAGGGTCCCTTTTCTTATCTAAGTGATCTGATTTTCTTAGTGGTGCCCTACCCCCATGTACCCACACAGAGAACACAGCTCAGGGGTCACATGACTGTATATGGCCAACTCCTGAGTGGGTGCTGTGGGCAGTATAGAGCATGGACAGAGACTGTCTCTCCAAGGCCCACTGGTACACAGCCTGGGGACATCAGGGTACCCTGCTGGGGAGCTCCCCCATTCCTTCTCTCAGTCCACGTTCTTAGGTCAGCTAGCCAGTGTCAGAGACCCTGCCCCAGCAGGTGACAGCACTGACTTTGGACCAGCTCTGGGCCCCAGAGGCCTGTAGGAGAACCAGGGACACTTAGCTGATTGAGGCCTTGGGGACATCATTTGAAGAGGCATAAGACCCAGGCTGGCCGAAAGTGCCTGTCTAAAAGATACTAGAGTAGTACCAGTAGACTATTATTTGGGTGAGATGCTAGCCCTTTTGGTCCCAGGCTCTTGGATTTGTCACTAGGACTGTCACTAGGTAAAACCTGTCTTGACTGGACTGGTACCCAGTGATTTGCCATCTCCAGCCCAGCCTTCCTTCCAGATGGGCATGTCCAGTACCAACAGGGCATCTCCACAAGTCCCATGAGCTCCCCGTCCTCCCTCTTCTTCATCCTTCCCTCAAGTACCACTCATCTGTCCACGTCATTCATCCAAATAAAAGATATACAGCCATCCATGACAGCCAGAAGCCTCATCAGACCAGGCATCTGCCTCCTGTTCTGCCCCTGCCTGTCCCCTGAGCTACATTCATACCCCATCCTTGCCATCCCTGCCTCCCTCACCCAGTGCCACCTCCCACATTGAGATTGTCAGGACACCTTCTTAGCCCACCTCTCTGCTCTCCTTGTAAGATTCAAATCAAATTATGTTTTCTACTTGTCTAAGTTCCATGCCTCCACCTAGTCCTGCAGCCATCTCCAGCCTGATGCCAGGCTCTAGCCACACTGGCCTGGACGTCCTCCTGCTCCCTCTGTGCCTTGTCAACTTCCTCACCTCCTTGAGCTTCTGCCTAGGGGTCCTGCCTTCACCACCCACCGGAGCGGTGCTCCCTCCCATCATCCTATACGGTTCACGTCACAGTTGCCTGTGATTACGGTTTCCAGGCTCTGTCTTCCAAGGCAGGACGGATGGTGTTCTTGTTCATTGATGGTCTCCAGTTCCAAGCACATGGTAAATGCTCAGTAAATATTAATTGCTAAATGACTGAATGAACAAATGGGTGTTGATCCTAAGCCACCTTGTAACATAACTTAGCTAGTCCCTGGAGACTCACAAAGGAAGGGCAAGAGTAAGAATGATAGCACCTACTGTGTTGAAGCTAAGATGGCTGCAGATTGTTAACTCCTCTCCTCATCACAGCATGGGGTCTCTTTCCCATTCCCTTGGATACCAACCAATAGAATGTTTTAGAAGTGACGTTGTTTAACTTCCAAGCCACGGGCTGGGTTACACTGATGCCCACCATGCTGGTGAGGCCGTTCTGGGGCTGCAGCCCAGTCAGAGCTAGGCAGAAGCAGCCACTGTGCCTCCTGATGCTGCACAGGCAGAAGAGCTGTCCAGGAGGCCTGCAGGAATCTCTGACCCACAGAACTGTAAGCAAATAAAATGGCGAAGAATCCCTGCTTTGAAGGAGACTATTAGGCCCTGACAGATAACAGAAAAAGCTATGCTGCTCTAGGCCAAGCTGTGTGCTCTCATTAGTTGTGAAACTTACAATTGCACTACTGTGAAGATATGATCACCATTTTGCAGAGGAGGGAGATGAAGGAACAGGGATTAAAATAACTTGACTCAGATCACGAACTTAGAGAAAGTGCCAGAGCAGGATATTGGTTGGCTGCAACTCTATCCTCCTTTCTTTCCTCTCCAGCCTCACTCTGGGACAGAGGTGACCTAAAACCTGGTAGATGGGTCTAGAGGTGTGGTTGAAGTAGGGCCCAAAGGGCCACCATGGTGGGAAAAAGAAGGGGAGAGGGGTGTTGAGGGAGATACCCCATGACCAGCCAGCACAAAGTGGCCCCGACCCTGGATGGGCATGAATGCTTGGCCGTGGGCCTGGGTGTGAAATCACATTTCCCCGCCAGGCCAAAGCTTGATCGCAGCGTGGCCCTGGCCTCACACCGCCTTGCTCTGGTGGCTTTGTCTGAGAACAGACGCTGTCAGCCTGCGAGGGAACACCCCAAGGCTCGGCCACGCTTGTCGGGAGACATTAGTGCGAGGCTTTGAAGTAGGGACCTCCGGGCCTTGCTCAGATGCTCTTTGCTGGATTTGCCCAGGATGCCTTTCTTCTGGGCCATGGGGGTGGAGGCTGGTCTGGGCCAGAGTGGGCACTTGAGAGCAGTGCTGGTCGCCGTGGACGCACTTGGCCGCCTGTCTCCCTTCAGTTCCCAGCAGGTTCTTTGAGGGCCTGGCATCACATTTGCCAGGACAGGCTGCCAGGCAGTCATCACTGGTCCTTAGTCTCTGATGACACCAAAAGTAATAGACACTGGCCGTCAATGCTGGACCAACTGAGACGCACAGAGCAAAGGTGAGGGGAAAGTCCTGTCCAGCTTTCTCCTTGGGATCGCCCTTAGCAAGAGGAACCGCCCTCCCGTTCTCTTTTGCTTCTCACTTCCTTTTTCCCTTTCTTTCCTCCCTCTCTTCTTTCTCAATTTTCTGTATTTGCTTTAGTTTTGTTTTGTTTTGTTTTGTTTTGTTTTGTTTTTGGGCAGTGTCACACATGTGCATAGCTTAGAATACACAAATTTTCCAGGCTTGTTATGTAAAGCAAAAATACCAGCCTCCCTCCTTCCAGTTCCTCTTCCTCGAGGTGTCCTCTTCACCTCTCTGAGTGACTGACCTGCTGCTCACCTCCCTGTTGATGGATTGTCCTATTAGCCATCATCATTTCACTTCCTATCCTGCACGATGAAGCCTAACTCTTGTTTCCATGCCTGAACACAGACACACACATAGACACACACATTCCATCTCATCCACAAGGCAGTTATTCTATTATTTTGCTTTGGTGATAATTTTATTTATTTACTTATTTATTTATTTGTTTGATACTGGGGATGGAACTTGGGACCTTGTGCTTGTGAGGCAGGTGCCAGAACCACTTAGATGAATCCCTGGACCTTGCTTAGATCATTATTATTAAACTGAATTGTAATTAGATTGCATTATGTAGAATGCTAGGCTTTTCCTTCATTGAATGACTTTTTGTTATCCTGATGTTAGTGACTGTTTCTCTGTATCTCTGTCTGCCTCTTTTTCAATGTTTTCTTAGTTCTTAATGTACGTATCAAAGGGTTGGAGATTTAGCGCGCGCACACACACACACACAAATTCAAAGTATCTATCACAAATTGCATATAGAACTCTACCAATAGCACTTCTAAAGCATATGTCAAGATATTCACCTGTATCAGATAATGTGCTAGTTTTTTTAGTGGACAGAAGTCCACCAAAAGCTTCCAGACTGCTCCAGACTGACCTAGCTGCCTACCTCCTGGTACAGTCAGCCAACCACCCCTACAACATCATCCTAGGAAATCCGTTAGCCATTCTCTTGGCTTGGATATTTTGTTTCCTGAATCTCATCTCTGCCTTTTTCTTGATTTATTGTCCAATTTAAGTGGAGCACATCTTCCAGTGTTTTCCTAAAAATTCATGCAGAGTAGGTATATTTTTAAGGCCTTGTATAGCTGAGGGTGCTCCTCCAGCCTTTGACCCATGGTTTGGTTGGGTATCATCTTAGGATGGAGTTCATTTTTCTTCAGAATTGAGAAGATGTTACTCTTTTGTATTCCAGCTTCCAAAACAGTAGAAAATATTGAGCCACACATATTCCTGTCTTTCATCAGACACCAATTTCCTGCTTCTCTCTTTCCCTCTCTTCTTTTCTTCCTCTACTTTTTCTCTCCTTTTCTTTACTTTTTGTGGTGCTGGAGATGGAATCCAGGGCCTTATGCATACTAGGTGAGTACTCTGCCACTGAGCTACATCCCAATTTTTCCTTCTTTTGAGAGGAGAACATTTCTTTGTCCAGTGTTTAAAGCTTCCAATTTAATAACCCTTGTGGTAGTCTCTTTTCTGTTATTGAGCTTTCTTTTCTTTTTGTCTAGAAATTTCTATTCTTCTGTTCTCAGGGAGTTGTCTTGAATTATTTCAATGATGATTTCTTCCCTTTATTTTCACATTTTCCCTACCTGGAACACTTATTATCTGAAGATCTTATGGGCTACATTCAAAATAGCAAGCTACTGATCTCCATTTGACTTTGTATTCTGCTTTACAGTAAGTTTCTCAGCTTGATTTGCTAATTTCTGCCCCCAAACTTTTTTAATTTCTAAGAGGTGTTTTCTCTAACATGTCCCTTATGCACACTTTTTTTTTTGAGACAGGGTCTCAGCCTCAAACTCACATCACAGCAATCCTCCTACCTCTGCCTCCCGAGTGCTGAGATTATAGGCATGAGCTACCACGCCTGGCACTGTGGTATGTGGTACAGATTGCTGCTGGGGTGAGTCTCTACACCCAGAATTGTATATGCACACTTTTTTTTGATTACAGGATATAAGATGTCTTGCCTCTGAGGAATTAATGACAGTTCCTTGGTACTGTGTTGTCCCAGCCAGGTTGCCTCTTTATTTATCTTGGTGACTTCTCCATTAGAGGATGTTCTCTGGTGACTGGTACCATTGGTCTGTGCTCAGAGTTAAGAAGGAGGACTCGGGCTGGGGAGTTAGCTCAGTGGTTCCGGCGCCTGTCTTGCAAGCGCAAGGGCCCGGGTTCGATTCCCCGGTAACCACATAACAATACTGGGTGTGGAGACCCACACCCAGCAGCAACCAGTACCACATACCACAGTGTGGGCGTGGTGGCTCACGCCTGTAATCCCAGCACTTGGGAGGCAGAGGCAGGAGGATTGCTGTGATGTGAGTTTGAGGCTGATCTCAGGGCCAGCCTGAACCACAAAAGCGAGACCCTGTCTCAAAAAACCTAAAAAAAAAAAAAGAAGGAGGACTCAGAAGCTGAGTAGGAGCTCAGAGATCACAGGGCACTTTGTGGGCTGAGCCTCACTGAAATGAGGGACTGTGTCTCATGGCCGCACTCTGGGTATTTCTTCTTCAGAGTCTGGAAAGATTCTTGGGGTTCTTTTCCAGAGTGTAAGGCCTGGCTTCCAATATTCACAGAGAAAAGCAAGGCACAGAGATATCAAGGAACTTGTCCAAAGTCACCCTGCTGAGCAGTGACCCAGGCAGACTGGCCTCGACTCTATTGAACCTCCTCTGGTGCAAACAGAAGGTTCTGCTGCTGGGCAGATGGAATAGACAGAGGCTCTTGATGCCTATTTCCAAGTTAACGTTGATATAATATTCACCCCCTTTTATGGAGTGCTTGAGAGGAAACCCAGGGCCTCACACATGCTAGGCAAATGCGCTACCACTATGATATACCCTCAACTAAAAATCTTCCTTTCAGTTTTGAGGCAGGGTCTTGCGGTTTCTCAAACTAGCCTCAGACTTGCACTCCTCCCACTCCAGCCTTGCAAGTAGTGGAATTACAATTGTGCACAACTGCTCCTGGTTCTCCTTTTTCACTCTTGGAACCACTGAGGATGATCACTAAAACCATCCAAACTCTCATGGATTCATACCTAAAAGTATTAGGGTAACATGGAATGTACAAAGAGGAAAAGCTATTGTGTATGAGCTACCCAGGTTCACATAGTATAAGCAGTCAACCTGGAGTTGAATCTTCATGAGCTTTTTTTTATTAGTACATTCCTATAATACATCATGATCACATCCACTGTGGGTAGTTGGTGCATGTACAGAGCCCATCTGAATTCTTTTCATGCCTTCCCTCTCCACCTCTTGGTCTCCTTCCCATTTGTAAAAGATCTGCCTCCCATTTTCTTGTATCTGTCTTTCATTTTGCTCTTTGATTTGTTTATACTTTGGGTTTCTCATATAAGAGAAACAATATGATAATTAAGATTATATCCCTTAACATTATGGGTTCATGGTGCATCCATTTCCCCTCAAATGATTCAAACTTGTCTTCTGCTGTGGCAGAATGGTGCTCCACTGTGTATAAATACCACATTTTCTTTATTCTCACATCTGTCAATGGACGTATAGGCTGTTTCTAAGACTTACCTATTATGAATTGTACTCTTATAGTCATGAGTGTGCATGTATCACTGTAATATAATGTCTTGAACTCTTTTGGGAAAACTAGTAGGGAAATGGCTAGGTCAAATGAAATATCTCTTTTTAGTTTCTTGAGGAATCTTCATAGTAATTTCCATAGTGGATTACCAATTGATACTTCCACCCATAATTTAGAAGTGTTCTTCCCCCCCGCCCTGCCTTGCCAGAGTTTGATATTATTTGATTTTTAAAAATCTTTCTGTAGTGAGATGGAACCTCAGTGTTAAATTAATTTGCTTTATTCTAATGGCCAGCAATGCTGAACATTTTTTTTCACATATTTACCCATCATTTGAACTTCTTCTGCTAAGTATCTGTTCATTTTAGTTGCCCACTTTTTGGACTGTTTCTTTCATTTGGGGGTGTCTAAACTTTTGAGTTCTTTATATATTCTAGTTACTAGTTCTTTGTCCAAAGAATAGTTGGCAAAAAATCTGATTCTGTATGTTGTCTCTTCACTCTGTTGATTATTTTTTTTGCTATGCAGCCCCCTTTTAATTTGATAGAATCCCACTATTGATTCTTGATATTTCTTGCACATTTGGGGTTATACTCAGAAAATCTTTGCCTATGCCTATGACTTCATGAGTTTTACCTATTTTATCTTCAGAAAATTGAGTGTTTCTGTTGTAATATTTAAACCTTTGACTTTAGTTTAGCACATGCTGAGAGATATGGATGTAGTCTCAATCTTCGGTATTGATATACCCAGTTTTCTCTGATATAGTACCATTTATTATAGAAGATGTCTTTCCTCCAGCATAAATTCTTGGTCCTTTTGTCAAAGGTTAGGTGACTGAATGTGTCTGGGATTAATCCTATTTTTGTGCAAGCACCAAGCTGTTTTTATCACTATAGCTTTGTAAAAGAACTTGAAATCTGAGATTGTGATACCCTCTGCTTTGCTCCTGTTTTCCAGGATTCTTTTTTCAATTCTAGGCCTCTTTTGGTACCATGTGAATTTTAGAATCATTTTCTCTAGTTCTGTGAGGAACACTGTTGTATTTATTGGGATTAGGTGAAATCTATGTATCAGTTCTGAAAGCACTTTGACTATATTGGTTTTACCTATCCAGGAGCAGTGGATATCCTTGCATTTTTAGATGTCTTCTTTGATTCCCTTTTCAGAGTACTGTAGTTTATGTTGTAAAGGTCTTCTTGGTTAGGTTAATTCTTTGGTTAAGTTAATTTCCAAGTATTTAATTCTCTCTATACTATTGTGCATGGATCATTTTCCTATTTTCTTTCTCAGTGGTATCATGATTGGAGTATAGGAACACTACTGATTTTTGTACATTGACTTTATATCTCTTCTTAAATTCCTGACATCTACCTTACCCATGCAGGATCATCTCTTTCCTGTGTGGTCCTCATTTACTCTACCACCCAATTATTTGCAGTTCTGGGTTGTGTCTGCCTAATGTTGAATTCAGAGTGCCATATAGCACCTGGCACAAAGTTAGCCTCAGTATGTGTTTCTTGAACTGAGTCCACACAGAGGTGGGACACAGGCTCAGAGAGGCCAGTGACATCCCAGGGAGTTACACCAGAGGGACCTGGTCCCTGAACTCAGGGGCCATGAGGGAGGCAGATCAACACATGCAGGGTTGGCTGAAAGCAGACTGGGGCTGGTGATTTAGTTAAGAAAGTCTTGGGTGTTCTGAGCACACCTGTTTGGGTGGAGGCTTCTTGGGAGAGGCTGATTTCCTGTTCCTGGGGGAAGATGGGCTTGGCCTGAAGCTTAGAAAAGTATGGAACAATGCAGTTGTTCTTATTTTTCTGTGTTCACTTTGGCCCTGTTGCTGTGGGTACCAGATAAAATATAAGACATTCAGTAAAATCAGAACTTCAAATAATTTACAGAGATCTCAAATACTGATGTTTGATTTTTGTTGATATACCAAAGAAAATTTATCCATTGTTTACTGGTAGTTCAAATTTAATTGGGCATCTTACGATTTTGCTGTTCATTTTGGCAAAGCTGGCACTCTACATGGTGCTGGCTGCCCAGGCTGGTGTGTGAGCGCTGGGAAGGCCAGGGGCAGGGTCTGTGGAGCGAGCGCCTCTGGCGGCACTGGACAGTCTCAGGCAGACCCAGAGTTGAGTCCTCACTGTATAATTTGTGCTCCGTGGACTCCTTCTCGTGCTTAGGTGAGGGGAGTGAGAGCGGGACTGCACTGTGTGATTCTGGGCAGCCTAAAGGACTTTTCTGAGCTCTACTCCCCCAGGCACCTGGGGTGCCAGGGGTGGGCTGGCTTCCGTTTAGGGTCTGTGCCTCCCAGCTGAGCCTGACTCGGGTCATTTCCACCACTGCGTTGCTCTTGTCGGAGCCCAAGCTGCCCCTGCAGGTAGCTGTCATGCTCATCCTCTGCCTCCCGGGGAGTGAGACCATCTAACCTCTGTCAGAGGTCCCTGCTACTCGACACAAACCTGGGGAGGTTCCCGCCTGGCTCAGGACAAATCACTCCGTAGTTCTTCCACCAGCCTTTGCCATCCACTGCCACCCTGCTTCTATCTGTGCTTGTGCCAGCTTGTTCCTGCCATTCTTCAGTCATGGTGGCATGCTGGGCACTGGTGTCACAGCCTTGCTCCCAGTGCCTCCCAGAGCTTTGTCACCCCAGCCCTGTGCCCCACCTTGTCTCTCTGTGCACACATGCTCTCCTTGTGTTTGCTTTCCATGGTGAGCGTCGCTCCCTGCATGTGTGTCTCCACGCAGGACCAAAAACACCATGAGCACAGGGCTGTGGCTCTCTTCTGGCATCTGTCACTTCTATCTCTGCAAATCTGGGCTAGGATAAGCAAGAGGATACATAGTGGGGCCTGTCCTAGACAGACACCCTTCGCCCTTGTAAAGTGACAATATTTAACATACAGTGCATTTGTTATCCTCCAGAACGTCCCCCTGAACATCCTCACTCAGCAGCAAAGCGCCCTGGAGAGAAGCGGTTGCTTCCCTTGTGGCTGCGAGGCTGACTGGACCTTGTGATCGCTGCTGCTGCCCACCAGGGAGAGAGAGGGCATCGTACTGTGTGTTACTGGCCCAGGAAGCCATCAAAATTCCAAGTTTGAAATACGATTTTTACAGAGTACATATCTCTATGTCCTTGTAAAGGCAAAAACTCAAGCGAACCGTGGTGCAATGTGGGACAGTGTGTTTTGCAGGAGGAAGCCGAAGCGAAGGGAGGCCTGCGAGTTTGACCATGGCTGGAAGGGAGCAGACAGCAGAGCTGGGCACACTTCGTCTGCCTGACACCCAGAAATTTCTTGTTGATGCATCTCAGCTATA
Source organism: Petromus typicus (assembly GCA_004026965.1). Lineage (NCBI taxonomy): Eukaryota > Metazoa > Chordata > Mammalia > Rodentia > Petromuridae > Petromus > Petromus typicus. The sequence continues at coordinate 86,924 of PVIR01002314.1, read as the reverse complement.
CCTGATGACTTTCCATCTGCCCCTGGGCCAGACATCCCGCCCCCTGGCACTCTGGCTGCCCATGGGTGGCAGCGAGAACTGGGAGAGATGCCCCTTCAGGATTCCCTATAGCTTACTGGCCAATGGCCACCCCTGAGCTCCCAAACAGTGAGCATGGAGAGGGGAACTGGACTGTTTCGATGGCAGCCATCCATGTGGACAGCAACTGTGGCAGGTGTAGGAGCCCTAGCGACTGACTGGTGGTGGCTTCCACGGGATTGGCATCCCAGGAATGGCGACAGTTGGAGTTAAGGATTCCGCCAAAGCCTTGTCCCTCCCTTCTTTCAGAGACCCAGTAGCAGGCCTCTGTAGTGACACAGTGTCCTGTGCTCCGCAGCCTGGGATGCACACACCCACCGTCCAGAGTTCCCAGGGCTGGGTGTCAGGGAGAGGCTGTCTGGCCCAGGCTGTGGACATGTTGACTCACCGGGGACAGACCAGCTGTTCAGAGCAGAAACTCCCATGTTGGTCAGCACATAGCCATCCTACAGTCACTGGATGGCATTACCACAAGCCACTGCAGGGAGCATTACAGACCTGGAGGAGTCCCATGACCATTGGGGAAAAATGTGAGAGGGTAGCTGTGTGGGGGGTGCACAGCATCTCCTAGCAGAGAAGGTGGGAGGCCAGGCAGCCTCCATGGACAGGTTAGCAGCAGGGTCAAGGGCAGGACCTCTGGATCGAAGCCATGGCACCCAGGTGTGGCTCCAGCACAGCTAAGCACTGGCTGCCTGGTCCCTGAGCATGTTTGGCGTGAGGGGAATCTGGAGGAAGCCTTGGATGAGGTCCCTGTGTCAAGTCAGAGCTCAGCATGGTCGCTGTGTCCCAGGAAAGATCTCCCCAGCCTTGTGTGGGGAAGACTGCAGGGAAACTTAGTCTAATTTGGTGAGCAATCTGTGTTATAACTTCCATCACTTGGCAAGCAGTTTTGGTGATAGGTACAATCTACTTGGCAAGTAAAAGAAAATATTTTAAAGCTTCAGATGAATATTTTAATGTACATTGCTGTGCCAGGTGTTAAACATTTTGAGTATTATACCTGCATTGTTTCAGTCCATCTTCTTGAGGCTGCAAGAGCAATGTGAGGGCATGTGGTGGCCCAGGGCGGGGTCAGCCCTTCCTGGGTCTTGTGTATCCCTGAAGCTTGGCTGTAACTAGAGACTTAGAGCATCTGAAAGTGGATCTAGACTCCAATCTCCAGCCCTGGAGTCCAGCAGAGAACTGGTAGACCCAGGGTATCCTTGAACCCAACCCCTTTGGGTACAAATGGTTAAACTGAGGCCTGGCTTACTGTCCCATTCCATGTCCTATGTGGATAAGGAGACAGGGACAACCTGGCCTTCCAAAACAGACAACTCCCTCCCTGGCCTGCTTGCTTGGTGGTTTCCAGCCCAGTCCTTGCCCTGCTCTCAGCCTAGTAAGAGGCAGCTTGAGCCCACAGTGTAGAAAAGAGCCCAGCCCTAATACCTTAGGAAAGGGACATAAGCTTTTGGAACCCCAATTTCCTTGTCTTTAAATTAGATGGATATTGGAGCTTATTGCAGTTTGAGTCTAGATGTTCCCCAAAGCCTCAAGGGGTCATAGGATCTTTAGAGGTGGCTGAATCCAGAGTATGTGATTGATTCGTGGTGGGGCCAGGCCCAAGGGCAATGGGATTAAGGGTGTGAGTGCCACAGGCCCCAAGTAGTCTGAATGAGTTAAAGGGTTCAGAAAGACACTCTTCAAGTTCTGGTTGCTTTTGCTTCCTTGTGCACTCATGTTTTTTATTCTCTGCAACGCCTTTTGCCATCCCTGCCTTGGAGCCAGCTGATTATGGCCTAAAGCTTTACAAACTGTGAGCTAAATAAACCTTTTCCCTTAACTGTAGGTTTCAGATGTTTTGTCTCCGGAATAAGTAGGAAGTAACTAATGCGAATCCTCAGCACCATCTCCAGCAGAGCTGAACCTCCCAGAGCCGGAGTGGCCCGGCAGGGGTCAGTGAGATCTTTCCGTGTCTTCTATCTTACTTGTGGTACAATCTCAAGATCCGATGTGTCCCCAAGGGCCCCTCTGAACCCCTCTCCTAGTGGTGCCCTCCTGGCATGCTGCTTCTGGTACTGCTCTTGCCATGCAGGGCAGGTGCAGAGCCACGGCATTTGTTGTTCCCTCAGCCTGCAGAGCCTGCTCCCGGCCCTGGTGGTGGCCTGCCTCCTTGCTGGCCTCCCCTGCCTGGCTATGGGTGTTTTCTTGAGGCCTCACCTGGCCAATGCGTCAGCGTGTTCCTGGGAGTACGTGCTCCGGGTGCAGGATGGCCTGACTGGCTTGCCGCCGTGTTTCCTCCAGGGCAGCTGTTCTCGCTTCTGGGAGCAGGAGAAGCACAAGCCTGGCAGCTCATGGGGGCTGAGGAAGGTGGCTCTAGCCATGGAGCCCTGAAGGAGCAGTGAGAAGCTGAGTCCCCTTGTGAGGTGGCAGAGGTGGCCATGAGCCTGGAAATCTGAGTCTCAGCCAATGCCTTAGGCCCCAGACAGGCACTTTGGGCCCATAAATGGTGTTGGGCTGAGGATGGCTGGGAGGGTTCTGGCCGGCTCACAGCCACAGCTCTGTGGGTGTGCAGATGGCCCCAGCCTGCCTCAGGGAGGGCTCTGCTGGCACTGGAGGCCCATCGACTGCCAGGAAGGCTGGGTCTGCGGTGGAAAGGAGGCTCACAGCCTCTGGACCTGCTGCCTGTCTGGGACGCTCAGCCTGCCGCACCTTCAGCCCAGCTGAGCCCAGGCCTTGGTACTGATGGCCAAGGGTGTCCCTTTCTGCAGTCACTTCAACCCAGGCACCATGGCTGGATTTTCCTGCATGATCCAGAAGCTCAAGGGTTCCTGTTTAATCTAACTCTCCTCCCTCTTCTACATGTCCTGCCACTAGGACTAAATAAAATGATCCAAGTGTCCATCCATGTGTTGAGTGCACATTTGTGCAAATTTTAAGGTTTTATAGATACCCAAAGACCCCTCAGGGAAAATGAACCTGGCAGTGTTCTCTGTAGTCCTGGGGCTGAGCTGGCTCTTTGTGCCTGGGTCCTGGGGTAGGTCATGAGTTCCTGTTCCCAGGGAGCCTCCTATCTAGGCCTGAGGTTGGAGGGGGCCCTGTAGGCTCCTGTGAGACACCATGAGATGAGGCAGTGGCTCCCAGACTCTGTTTTAGGGCAGTAGGGGATGGAGAGTTCTGAGTTTGAACATTTTCTCTCCACAGTGACCTCTGGTGCTCATACCTACTGCAGAGTAGACACAGTAACCACTCCCAGGGGCTGGGGCTTGGACCAAGGCAGGGCTTGGTCACCGGGGATGGAGCTGGATAAGAGCTGGGGCTGTCAAAGCCCTCTGGGGCCTCCTTCAAGGTGAGTGGGCCCAGGTTGTCAACCTGCCGAGTGCACAAGGGAGGCTCAGGACCTAGGTCACTGCTTAGGCCCTTGGCTAGGGAGAGCTGCGTGAGTGGGGTGACCAGGCCTCCCAGTGCCTGCTGACTTGCTGGGAGAGAAGCTGAGATTGCTTTTGCCTGCTCCTTGCTGCCTCCAGACTTGGGGCAGTTCGGAGAAGCTTCCATTTGTGAATAAATGGAAGATCAGAGAGGTATTCATTTGTTCAGGGCCACACAAAAGTCAGTAGTCTGTGTTCCCAGAACTCTAAAAACAAGAATTTAGGACCAAAACCTGAATTGGCTGTCTTCGCTCTGGGAGTGACCAGCTCAGTGAACGTGGGCACCTGGCCGAAACTCAGTTTCTCAGAGGTCTGCCAGGATGCTGTGAAGGTCCTCAGTCTGATACATTCTGCCTGGTTTGTAGAAATGTCCCCAAACTGTGGCCCTTAGGACCCTGAGGAACTGGTACATCAGGGTGGCCCTTGAGTCAAACTGAAACCCCTCCCGAAATCCCTGCCCTGGGCGTGAGTCCTGGGGCCTGGCTCTGCCCTGGGCTGGCGGCTGCCTCGAAGCCTCTCCTAGGAGGGAGCGTGTTGAAGTGTTGAATCTCTCCCGAGGCCTTGCCATTGTTTTCTTCCGCCCCAATCTGTTTTGAATAAACCACGTTTTCATCATCCTGCACAGTAATCCCCAGCATCAGAGGAATATTGTGAAATGTCAGCCCTTTCTGGAGGAATCTCAGCAACATGTTTTTTAATGTTCAGTATCACATATGGGGACAATAAATACTGAAAATATGTGGAGCAGAACAGGATGGGAGCGTGCTTGGCGCTCGGCTCTGCTTCCCGCCGCCCTGGAGCCTGGTTTTTGCATCACAGTAAATTAGCTGGGGTGGGGCTCCCCTGCACACCCTGTGACCCCAGGACCAAACCTTAGAGTCCCAGGTCACAGTCCCCAGGCCTGTCCCCCGTGCTCCTGGGTCAACTGTGAACAGATTCCCGTCTGGACTTCCTCAGCGCAGCCTGCGGGTGAGTCACAGAGCTGCAGCAGGAGCCCTGGCCGACAGCTCTGCTCAGTACCCTGGGTTTCCCGAGTGTCTCAGTGAGAGGCCCTCAGAGATCAAGTCACCTTCTTCAACTTCCTCATCCCAGAGATGAAGATATGGGTGCTGTGTGTGTGAGTGCGTGTGTATGTGCGTATGTGGACTCACTCAAAGTCACGTAGTACATGTACATAGGAGAGACTATGGGTTTTGTTTTTTCTTTTCTTTTTTGGTGCCAGGGATCAAACAGGTGCCCTTGTGCTTGCAAGGCAGTGCTGAAACCACTGAGCTAAGTCCCCAGCTCTGAAGAAACTGAGTCAAGTGGGGACTCATGAAATGTGTGACCTTGGGCAAGGCATCAAAGCTCTCTGAGCCCGTGTCTGTAAAATGGGGATATGACACTGACCTGCCTACAGCGTTCTCAGGGCTCGGCTCCAAGAAGGAGAGGGTCCTTTTTCATCCGGAGTCACAGAGAGTAAGTGGTGTTTGCCCTGCCTGCTCTAGGTAAGGGAGGCAGTGGAGGGGGCAGTGCCACAGGAACTGTAAAGCAGCAGCCACCTGCAGTTGCTGTAAGCCTCATTCCTGGCTCCTTCAGCTACCCAGGAGCTGGGTGGCTGATGTCCGCTTCACAGGTGGACTGTCCAGATTATACCAATGGCCCCACACAGGGCCCAGCCCAGAGAGCTTCTTTCTGCTAACTGCAATATGCCCAGTGGTCAGCAGGTCATTCTAGGAGCAAGGGTTCTGCCTTTGAAGGAGGAGGAAGCTCACGTTCAGAGGGAAGACTCCTGACCAGAGACAGTGGTGTCCCTGCCACCAAAGACCTAGAGCCAAAGTCTCCCGCTGAAGGGTCCCAACCACCCAGTGTTTCTTCGCCCTTGACTCAGCCTCTGCAGGTGCTGGCCAAGCCATTTGTCCAGTGTTGGCCAGGATCTCCCTGTTGTCTCCCTAAGAATGCACTCACCAGCCAATGTGGAGCCGAGGGAGGTCCTGGGTTTGGCTTGACTTTGGCCTTTGCAGCTGGGTGACCCTGGATCAGTCATCTTACTTCTCTGTTTCTCATTTCCTCTTTCCTGGAATGGTTAGACATTGATTTATGTGTCATTCTTGCTGCTAGAAGGTGCTCAGAGGGTGAGTCACAGCTGCTTTCTGGGATGAGTCCCCAGGATTCTCCTCTCAGTTGGCACTGGCTCCCTTCTGGTGGCCTGTTTCTACCATGACATGGGGCCCTGCTTTGGCCCCACCAACACGGGCATCCTGACCTTCCCTGCCTTGCCTCCTCTAGTAGTCCACTCACCAACGTCATCTGTTCTGGGTCCTATTGGCACAGCCTCTGATGGGCCCAGGCTGAGTGACCTGATTCCCAACAAATAACAGGAGCCACTCACCAGTGCCTGCCCCTCACCCAGGCCCCTCCATTTCTCTACTCATTCTTCAAGTCCCCTCTACTCAGACAGATTCATTCACATCACTGCCCAGCTCTGGGCCTGGCACACAATAGGTACCCACTGGAAATCTGCTAATGATGAGCTGCTCACTTACTCACGTTCTGCCTCGACCAAATCTTTCATTCAGCCGACACTGATTGAGCCTGCCAAGAGAGGAAGGGAGACGGAGGGTCCCCAGGTGGCAAAAGGAGAGTGGGAGCTGGCCCAAGGTGCTAGTTGAGGAGGAAGAAGGCTGGGCTTCCCAGGGCAGGGTGGGTCTGAGGAGCGGGGAGCCTGACACGGGTGGTGTGGTGGTGTTTGGGCTGCTAAGGATTAAAGACTTCTGAGCCAGTGGTGAGTGGGCTAAGTGGGATCAAAGAGAGAGGGAGTGGGGGAGGGAAAGGGAGAGAGAGAGGCAGAGGGAGAAGGGGCAGGAGAGGGGCACTGGGGGACACCCAAGCAGGAATCCCCCAGGCACTGGGCTGAGCAAGCATGGAAATACAGCGCACTCTCTTCTGGGCTGTGATCCAAGGCCTGCTCATTGGTCTGGGAGGGAGGGACTTAAGGGGAGCCACCTGGTGGCCGGATACCCCACTTACAGACTCAGTGGTCTGCAGGGTGGTAGCCCTCTCCAGCTCACCCTAGGCAGTGCTGGGAAGCCAGACTGCTCTGAAAGGCCAGACCCCCACCCTCCGGGCTCTTATTCATGACAGCCCTAGGGGATGAGCAGAAACAAGGGTTGGTCACACTAGTGAGGTTCCCGCATCCCCCTGTGAGTCTGTGTAGCCTAGAAAAATCTTCAGTTCACTACTGGAATGATCCCCATTTAATCACCCATTTAGGGAGCAGCCTCTGAAATGACGCTAAGGAGTGCTGGGAACCCTAGTAAGACTCAGAAGAGAGCAGCAAGGAAGGTCGGCGGGGCTAACTTAAGCCTTCCACACCTGTAGGTACCGAGTGAGCCCCATGGAAGCACCCCCCTGGGGCCACACTGGGCGTCAGGCTTCCCCGCATGCATCATGGTCTCCTTATCCCAAGCTCGAAGACTGGGGAGTCAGAACCACCCAAACAAGTCTAGCTGCTGGCCAGCCCTGCCCCAAGAAACAGTGTGGCTCAGGTATCCTTTCCAGCAGTGTCCCCATGGCTCCTGGGTGGGCCCTGGACAGGCCTTGCAGCCACAGAAGGAAAGTACAGTCCTGTAACTGCACTGTCCAGCACACAGACCCACCAACTGGTCTGCACTTCTAGGGTTGCCCCCCGGAAGTAGGCCACAGTCTGTCTCTGCCTCTGCTTATCTCAGGAATCTCTCAGGCATCTGGCTCAGCGTAGTTTGAATACCGATGCTGCAAACAGTGGCTTCCTGGGTTCCAGGCTCCATTCAAATCCTTTCCCACATCCATATTCATTTTATCCTCTCAGTCGGTTCAAACTGAGTGACATTGGAAATTCTAATTAACAGATGGAGAAATGGAGGGGCAGAGAGATTAGGCCCCTCATTGCTATGTCAGAGCTCCATGTGGAGCCCTCTTAGAGCCCCACATGAAGCCAATGGTAGAAGGAAGAGCCAGGGGTCATGTCTTCTATCTTCACTTGACACGGTAGCCTTATTTTTCGGCTTCCCGGAGTTCAGGTATTGGTGAGCAGGATGGCCTGGGTGACAATCACTGCCATCAGCCTCAGGCTGGGGAGGCTGAGGTCGCCTTGGTGCAGCTGGCCTAGGAGCAGTGTGGAGTGGGGTTCTTTCCCTTCTATTGGTGCAGGGCCAAAATGGGGAACCCAGGAGACCTAAACGGGGTGACTTTTCTGTGTGCTCAGTGCCCTGGTGACCGACCAAGCCCCACTCTGGGGCTGCCCTGGCTGGGCTTCTGTCCCCTGATGTATCCACACCTCTCAAGCCCTAAAGGGGTTGTCCTGCTCGACCTCCCATCACCCAGATCCAGGCTGGATCCCCAAGAGCCCTGTACCTTGACTGTCCCTCCTCAGGGCCCTTTCCGCCTGTCTGTCTCCCAGGCCTAGGGACTCCCTTCACAGTGCTCCTAGCCTGGGGGATTATGTCCTGCCATACAAGGCCAACTGCACACCTCTGTTTCCTCCCTGGCCGAGAGCCTGCCGTGCCCTCCTCCCATTCCTGAGCTGCCCAGCGCTGCTCCCACCACCCCCACCCCCACCCCCGAATGCTCCTGCGCTGCCCTTGCTTCCACTGCCCTCAGCCCCCGCCTGCACCAAGCGCCCCTTTGCAAAAGGTCTCCCCTCCCCTGATCCCACCCCCCCTCCACCCCACCAAGGACCCGGCCCATCTGACTGACGGCTCTGGCCTGTCCCTCCCTCTTACCTGGGCTGGTGCTGGGCGGCAGCACAGTCTTACTCCAGACTGAGGGCACAGTTTGGCTGTGGGAGTTTCGGCCCCATACTGCTTCCCTGGCTGGCTCTTGGTACACTGTTCAACTTCCCCGAGACTCTGTTTCTTTATCTACAAAATGAGGGTGATAATCTGTTTTGGGTTCCGGTTTGTGAAGGGACTAACGGTAGCTGCTCAGTTCTCATCAGGGCCTTTCTGAAGCCTTGCACAAAGAAGAGACCTAACCAATACCAAATTAAGGGGAGAGGGGGTCTCGGGCTGAACTCGGACAGACGATGGTGCTGTGAGCTCTTTTTTTGTGACTTTTCATTGTCCCCAAAGTTTCTTTATTCTCTTAGGAACTCATGTGGTGTTGGGTGATGGATCACCTTAAGCTCTCAGCTTTAGGACTCCAGGGACATGTGTGTGGTTCTGGAGACATTTGGAGAAAGGCTGAGCAGCAGATGGCCCTGTCCTGACCCACCTGCCCAGGGGGCCCGAGTCAGTCAGCCAGGTAGGAGGATGCCAGGGGCTCTGCTGCCAGCCCAGAGAGGAGTGGGGCAGGGTGACAGGGCAGTGCCAAGGCAGCCTTAGGGGCATAAACAGAGGGTGGCATCCTGGGCCATTATGTGATGATGCCTGTGGGTCTCAGCTCAGACCTGACCTGGCCCTGTAGGAAGAAATTCCAAACCCATCCAGGTCATCTCTCAGCAGCTTCATCCCCCGAGGGCCACTGAGCCCTCCGGCAGCTCCAGGCTCATTCCTGCCCCTAGGCCTGAGACTGAAGTCAGGTAGACTTCAGGTCCAGCTTCAGAGCAACATCAGTCCCCACTGCTCGAGCGGGCTTAGGTGACCCCGCTGGGTTCTGTTTCTTGGCATTGCCCTGAAGAACCAGGACAGTGAGTTGGGTGGGAGGTGGGCAGAGGGGGAGCAGTAACAAAAAAAGCACGAGGCAAATCCAGGCAGAGGACCAGGACTTAGTCAGTATGCATGCTCTGAGGGTAGCACTTGAAACCCTGCAGCCGGGCTCTGCTCCAGCTCTTGCCTCTTCCTTTGAGCTGGGAATGCCACTTGGAAGCTGTGGCTGACTGTGTGGCCTGAATGTGCACCCTCCAGTGTACGTGCTGGGAACTTGACTCAAGTTACTATGTCAGTGGCTTAGGAGGTCAGGCCATTGGCAGGATTATGAGGTCCCTGAGGGCCCCCCATGGCATCAGCGGCTCTCTGAGAGGAGGAAGAGAAAGCTGAGCTAGCAATGCCCTCTTCTCGGTGTTGGGCAGCAAGAAGGCCCTCAGCAGCAGCAGCAGCAGAAGCCGTAGTCGTGCTCTTGACTTCCCAGCCTCCAGAGCCACAGCCAAATAAACGCCCATTATGTATATAAATTACTGGGTCTCAGGTGTTTTAGGGGAAGTAGACTAAAATGCCATCCTCAGTGACTGCCTTGCCTCATAGAAGAGGCAACTGCAGCCCAGAGACGGGAGGGATGTGCCCTCTCCCACAGCAGTGGAGCTATAGGTTGGATACAGAGGCAGCTCAGTCCCTCCTTATTGAGCCGCCATGACCCCTGCATGGGTCTTGTCTGTGACAGGAGCCTGTCCACTGCCTCAGTCCAGTGAGAGCCAGGGATGCTGGGAATCTCCTCTCGAGTCTCCCCCACATGCTGAAGCCTGGCAGTCCCCACATGCAATCAGTTATCAAAGTCAAGGGACTCTCCCGCTGAGGTATTTCTTGCATCCTCTCCTCTCCCTACCCACTGTCCTATATCTCAGTCACAGCCACCCTCACCTGACTGGAGTGTGGCCTAGTGGCATCCTCGCTGGGCTCCTGCCTTTAGTCTTGTCCTCCATCCCTCAAGCAGACTGAGCTAGTTAGCCTGAGCCTCAGACCTCATTCCCTCCTGCCTGACCTCCACAGACTTCCTGTTACTCTCAGGGTGAAGTTGGTGCCTTAATGTAATTATGATCCACTCATGATTAAATCCTTGCTGGTCTTTCCAGAGAAATGCTGAGTTTAAAATGGAGACCCCAGAGGAACAGGGAACTCATTCACTGATATGTGCAGTTGAGATTAGAAGCCTCAGAGATTTTGAAATCTGGGAAGGAAAGAAGAATGCTCTTTTTGAAACTACGAGCAAAGTGGGTGGGCCTTTGACCTTAAAGAAGCTCCTAGCTCTGTGGTCACAGGGACTGATTAAGGGGGTTGATTAAAGTATGTTTTACACACATGCAATCTGCCAACATGCAACCTATTGATCTGTATATCCCATATGCATTTATAAAAATGTGGGGAAAGCTTGGTGTGGTTTCACATGCCTGTAATCCTAGTACTCGGGAGGCTGAGGCAGGAGGATTGCTACAAGTTCAACGTCAGCCTGGGAAACATAGTTCAGTGCCAGGCTGACCAACATAGTGAGATCCTGTCTCAGAAACAAAACAAACAAAACAAGCAACCCCCTTCAAAAGAATGTGGGGATAAGCCTTCACCTCTTCTTTCTCAAAGACCCTTTCCCAAAATAAGAATGTACTTTACAGCTTCCTTAGAGAGTCTAGAGTCCAGAACACCAACAGCAAAGATAACATATTTTCCCACCAAGCTATCATTTTTCCATTATACAAAATAATTTTGCTTTCTTAGGCTTTTTTCCCTAACCATAGTTTTCTACCTCCCTGGGAAGTACAGTTCCAACAATAACTTTGGCTAAATTAATATGCATCTTTTATGCCATCACAGATTTGCAACTATTCACAGTGGAGTCTTACACAGTGGTTATTTCTTCTGCCTTGTACAACTTTTTATTTTCCCTGGAGTTAATAATTGCCTTCTGTTTCCATTTGCTTGGTTGTGTCTGTACTTTACTCCAATCATCGTCCAACTCCAGCCTGTGCTCTGAGGTTCCCACTGATGCGGGAAACCTGTCAGAAGACCTGTCCATCCAGACTTTTCCTTTCTACATCTGCGTGCTGTCCTCACACTGGGATCTTCCTCACCTACAAGGGGATTCTACCCTTTCTCTTCTTTGTTAAGCTCCTGTTTTCGATGTCCGCCCCTTTCTCATTCCATGGTTTCTTGAGAAAGGGCATATGAGAGTTAAAGTTCTGAATACTTTTATGACTTCATCTTTGTTCACCTTGACACTTGGTTAGTATCCTTGTACCTCAAATTTCTCCCAGAGTCCGGTGACTCTACCTCTCAGTGACCAGGGTTTTATTGAGTTATTCAGTGCTGCTCTTCTATCTGACCCCTTCTGTGTGACCTGTTTTTGCTTTTTCAAATTTCTGGAAATATGTCCAATTTATAAGCCTTTCTGGTTGGCCTTTTGACTGTCTGTTCATCTGTAAGACTATGTTTCAGTTTTCTCCACATGGGTAAAGAAATCATTCCTTTCATATCTGCATTTAAGCTTCAAAAAAATCTGTTGATGCCTCCTCTACCATATTCCTTGATCTTTACGTTTTTTCTTTTGAAAATCTCTTTGTTGTCATGTGAAGGTGCTTTGAGGAGTGAGTGTCTATAAATGTATGTGCTCCATCAGCCATGTTTGTCTGAAAGTCTCTGTCAGCCCAGACTAGAATGTATTGTGGTTACAGAGGACTCTGTAATATTGACACATGCTCTCTGTGCTCATGGTGAAATGCTGACTGAGTCTGGATCCTGAGTGGTCAAGGAAAGATGGATGTCCCAGGCTTGGATGAGTGGGGAGACACTTTGAAATTACAGAGGGAAGCTTTGTCCCCAAAGAGGACAATGGGTATGTAAGCATGACCCTGCCCTGCCATTTCACAGTGGCAGCCGGTGGCCACGGGTGTCCGGGGCTAGTTTGCCTTCTCTGTGTGCAGCCCAGCTCTGGGCCCAGTGGTGACCAAAATCACCGTCAGCTGCAAGGTCCTGAGGCAGCTTTCCACAGTCAGGCCAAGTGACTTTTATGCCCATGGTGTGTGAGGAATGGGGAAGAGGAGCCTGAACTGGGCTGGCTGGCTCCAGGAATCCTCTACAGGAGTACACAGAGAAGGGTGCAGAAAAGTGATACATCAGCATCAGACAGAGGTGGACAAAGGGAAAAACAAGGGGTGAATGCTCACCGCAGCCCTCAACATTGGGTGGTCTTATAATTCCTAATCCAAACTGACACTTTGAGAGTGTGTCAGCCTCCTGGCACCGTGAACCATCCATCACTCAGGACTGTCCCAGGCAGGCTGGGTTGTGTGGACTTCCTCCCACGGCCATGTAGTATCTCGTGGAATCCTGACATCAGTCCTACCACTGGGTCTGATATGTCCTTGTGACAGGATGGGCACCCTAAGCAGTGGTCATGCTCAAGGACACAAAGCTACAGCTGGCACTTAATCTTAGCTCGGTCCAATCTGGATTTGCTTGGCATCTTTCTCCTCAGCCAAAAGCCTGCCAGTTGGGATAAGGACTTGGCAGGGGCTGAGCTGGGATTATATGGAAATAGTGGCTGGAAGGACCAGGAAGATTTTTCAGGCAGTTTAGATGCCCAGTGAGTTTGGGCACCAATGGAGTCTGGGAACCTGGCTGTCTCCTACTGGTGGGACACACCAAGCAGGACTGTGTCCCCAGTCCTGCCTTGCTCCCAGAGCCTCAGAGATAGCCAGGTGCTTGCCTACACAGATTCACCTGCATGTTCGATCACAGCCCAGGAGTGTTAGGGCAAAGCAAGCTACACAGGCACAATGCATGGGAAATGTGGATGCAGGCGGGCCACGTAACTCCACAGGTGTAAAGTGTGCTCACACACAGCACACTCACGTGCTACAGACTAGTCGCCCTTGCCTCTGCTCACACACAGTGTGTGCACATCGGCTTTGGGCTGAGGCTTTGAACAGTTACCATGGGCCTCCCCCCACTCCCAGCCTCTCCCCTGGGAACCCCTGCCCTCTGCCGAAGGGTGGCAGCCCAGGGCCCCAGCCTTTATGCAAATTCCAAGCCACAGCTCGCTCCATCTTTTCTCTCCTCTCTAATTGACTGTTTTCCCTCCTTGCTGGGACTGCAGGAGCCCAGGTCGGCATTCAGAAGGGCTCTCCCCCACTGCCCCGCCCTCCAACCCACTCCGGCTCTTTTAATCTAGTTACTTTTCCATCAACACACAGGGAGAAAGACACAAAGGGCCATAATCGTATCTGTGGCTGTTGATGTTCAATTAACCACATAACCTTTAGGCTCTGGCCTCTGCCTCTCTCTCTCTCTCTCTCTCTTTCTCTCTCTCTCTCTCTCTTACTCTCTCCTTCTCCCTCTCCCTCTCCTCTCCTCTCCTCTCCTCTCCTCTCCTCTCCCCTGCTCTTCTCTCCTCTCCTTCCCTCCTTATCGCCCCATCGCCCCACCCCTCCCACAAGGCAGCTGCCCCTGGGAGCCTAACCTGCTCACAAGCCCTCTCCCGTGACACTCCTCACGCTCCTCACCCAAGACCTGGCCTCCTGGACCTGGTAGGTGCACCAACTTTTAGGAATAGAGCCATCGACCCCTGTCCAGGCGGCACCTCCCACCTTGCCTCTGTCTGCCCTTGCCCTGCTGGCCACTGTGGCCACCCCTTCCGCCTGGAGCGAGGGGTACCCCTGGGAGCGGGCACCCGCAAAACTCTGCTTTCTGCTCCTTGTCTGGGGCCAGCAGCTGTCATTTGCCGGCGTTCCGCTTTCTCCACTGTACCATGCTAATTTTTCGAGGGACAATTTTTCGACAATGAGTCCTCCAGCCCGAACAGAAACCCTTTATGGGGCCGGCCCCAGGGAGGCCGCGGCGCTGCCAAGGCAAACAAAGGCTCATTGCTGCGGCGGAACATGCCTGCGCCTTTCAGGGCCGGTTCGCAGAGCGCGCCGCCTCCAGCCCGCGCCGAGGTAACACCTGGTCCGCCAACTCCTGGCGCCTAATCAAGATATCAATCACTGCGGGGCAGGGGGGCGCTCGGGCGCCCGAGGCTCCAGAAGCCGCATGTGCAGGTAGCCTGCCGGCCAGGCGGCCAGGGCTGCTTGGCAGAGAGCGCCGGGCGCTGGGGGGAGGATCCAGTCCCGAAGCACAAGCGCTTAATTAGGCTGATATCATCCCGCACAAATGTTGCTGCGAAGGGAAGGCTTCTGGGCACCAAAATTATTTGGTGATTAAAAGTGAAAAGGAAGGAGAAATGCTTCAGCCTCCTGAAGCACTGGGAGGGTGTGAGCCGAGGGTGAGGACCCAGCCTAGCTCCCCACAGCCACTGGGAAGAGAGATGTGATTGTCCACCAGTCCCTGCCACTCTCAACAATTTAAAAAGAGCGACAATAAATGTTGGATCCAGGCACGCATTCAGGCCGTTTCTCCTATCCACGCTCCAGGCCTGAAAGGTTAACACGTTATCTTCATCCCGGGTCCGCTCGCGGGTGAGGATTAGCACCAAAAGGTGACGTCTTGGCCAGAGTCCACAGCTGCGCAGGGGAAGGGGAATGCACGAGGCCTGTCCTTTCAAAACCTCCTCCTCCAGGGAAACACTCCCTGTCCTGTGACCTTCCAGCTTCTCAAGGGGATAAGCATCTCGGCTTCAGTGGGCGGGGCCCGAGAGGGGCTGGACTTAGCCACCTCTCTTTAGAGCTAGAGTTTCAACCAATCCAGACCCAGAAAGCTGCTGGCATGCCCAGCACCTGCTTAGCTATCTCACCCAGTTGAATCTGGCCTGAGACTTCCTTTGGTGTCAAGTTTTGCCATGTGACTGCACAGAACTGGGTGTTGAGACAAGCTTTTGACCCCCAACACAGGGCCACTTTTCTCACTGTGTGATCTGTGTCTGAATGGCCACGCTGTTACCTGGGTCAAGAGTAATCCCCACTTCTGGAACTCTTTGAGGTTGGAACATCCACCTTCTGAAGGGCAGGCTCAGCCCAGCTCACCTCAGTACACCAAGCAACTCTGGGTGCTGCCACACACTGACAGAGCCAAGCCCAAGCTTTCCAAGTGCCTGCTACCCTCCTGGTTCTTTCCATCCTGCTCAGGGACATGCCTCAACCTCCCCAGGCTCCAGCACTAAAGGGACCCAAGGAGAGGGTCCCTACCTGACACAGCAATATTTCCTGTCCACTGTGATTGGTCCTCATGTTCTACTCGTAGTCAGACATTTTGAATATTACTCTTGAACACATATACAATAAAATGTCTTACTGTTGGGAGAGACATAGATACAGCATCAGAACATGATGCTAGGCAAGGTCCTATTCAGGCAGCCAGCCATTCACTCATGACTGCAGTCACACATGTAGAGAGCTTTTCCTTCTGACTCATTGAAGCTTTCATTTCTGTGCATATTCACTCTGAGCCTCAGTGTCTAATTATGTTACAGTCACTCCACCCACATACACAGATCTTTCTTAAGTGCACCAGGTGGGCCTTGGGTGGTCTGTCCTCTGTCTGCACTGGGGACTAGCACATGCAGCACCATCCTTGAACCAAGAGCGAAGGGCCACTGGCAGTGGAAGAGAGACGGGGTGTTCATGCGGCTGCCTGGGGAGGGGGCTGCTGAGCTGAGCTTTGAAGCTCTGACAAGCCAGGACATCGGGTGGCTGGGGGAGTGGTGATGTGCATTTCAGGCAGAACTGAGCTGCAGCACTGTGGAGAAGAGCATGGGCTTGGCAGCCAACCTGTATTTTAATTTGATTTCCTAATTAACCTCCTCAGGGGACTCAAACAGGTTACTGGGTCTTTCAGAGCCTCGGGTGCTCAGCTATCATGAACCTACTTCATCCGATGTTGAGAAAATTTGTGATGTTCAAACTCTGTGCCCAGAGCAGGACACATGACATACTCTGTCATGCCAAGGGTGCTGTTGCTCCTGGACTGATGGAACTGGGGACAGAGAAAGGAGAATAGACTCAAGGGACTGCCCTAGAGTCCCATAAACAGGCTGGATATAGCAAAGAGGAAAGCAGACTTCAAGACAATTGAGGTTTCAGGAGGAGGAAGAGAAGGATTGTCCTGGAAACAAGGACATGGGAGGGGAAATCGTTGGTATAACATCTTAGTTTGTAATGACAAATTACTCCAAAACAGAGGGTTAGGGCCACAATCTGCATTTAATACTGCTATCAGTTTCGGTGGATTAGAATGGAAGGAGCTTAACTGGTGGTCTGGCTAGGGGTCTCTCACGAGGGACTGTGGTCACCTCAGAGCCTGGTGAAAACATGCAGATCAGCTTCCAAGGTGGTTCCGTTTCAGTCTGACAAGGCAGTGCTGGGTGCAGGCAGGATCCTTGGCCTTTTCCATATGGGCCTTTGTGTCCGCATGCCCTGGTGAGCGGCCTCCCTTGAGAGCTCCAGGAGACTCTCCTCATACTGATTGGTGGTCACCAGACCACCTTCCTTTATGAAGAAGAGAGAGCATACAGAGCAGGCCTCACAGGAGACCAGGGTCTCGAGGTCACTGTGGAAGTTGGCTACCACAGATGGTGACTTAGTAGGGTCAGCTTTTGACATAGAGACCTGGAAGTGTTGGGGCCAGAGGAATCTAGCAGAGAAAACCAGCAGGCCACTGAGGATGGCCAAAAGTGATGATATCATTGTGACTATTATAAGTACTACTATTATAGATGCTGCTGCTCTTTCTTCTAATAATACCCTTACCCTTTTAGTACCTAACATGCTGGGGAACATACTGGGCACTTTGCTTGTGTCCTACCATTTCATTCTCCCAGTCACTTGTGTGGTTAGTTTAGTATACATTCGATGGATACAGAATAGGCTCATTCTGTCCTTTTGGCTCAAGTTCATGCATTGATAAGGGCAGACCTAAAATTAGAATACAGTACCAGTATCGGGGCAAGTCTAAAGACCTCGGCAAGAGGACTTATGGTCTTTCTCATTAAACAAAGCTATAAATATATCTGATGCTGCTTCAAATTTCTATGGAGATAATCTGGTTGGTCTGGCTTGAGTCATCCGCATCCTCTGAGACCAACTGGTAAAGGGTCGAACAATGCACACAGCACTGGGGTCATAGACAAGTGCTGTGACCTCCAGCTGAGGTCACCATGATTTGGGCTTCCTTCCATCAGCTTCCCTGGTCAAAGGTCAGTTGATGAGTATTTTAATCTTTTTGAGCTTTGTGATCTGTACTGAAACTATTTACCTCCGTCTTTGTAGTCCTAAGCAGTCAATGACAACAGATGTACACCAGAAACAATAAGCATGCCTGTATCCCAATAAAACTTTCCAAAAGCAGGTGGTGGGCCAAGTTTGGCTTGGGAGCCATATTTTGTCAATTTCTCAACGGAATGCTAAAATTGTTCAGTGGTTGTTTTGCAGTGTTCCTTTCCTGTCAGTACTGGATATGGAAATGTGCCACTCGCCTGAGCCCCCTCCAAGGACCGGTCCTCTGGCCAGCTGCAGGAGTGTGACCAACAGTTAGTTCTAGCAGCCAGGGTCCTTAGCAAGCCTGTGCTGCAAGTGCCATGCACTAAGGACGTGCCAGCAACAGGCATTTGGGGCTCCGGCATCCAGTCCAGCACTCCCTCTGGTGGGCCAAACCTTGGTGGGCATCCCAGCACAAAGTCCAGCTCTGTCCAGTCCTGCTTTTACTGTCAAATATGCATCCTTTGGAGAATATTTGGAAACCCCATATTTGTAATACAATGAATTAATTGAAAAATGTCGCTGACGTGTGGGACAAAGAATTGCTGCTTTGAGTGCCAGGAGGGAGAATTCCTGAAAGCTGTAGCAGTTGGGGTCACTTCCTAGAAGGGAAGACACTGGAGCTGTCTGTGAAAGATCTCTTCCATCAGACTTGGTGGTCACCCCACGGGCAATATTGGCACATGCCGGGGGAGATGATGTTGTCCTATGAAGCCCAGAGTGGTGAGGGGGTTGCTTCAGGCCGCCCATCCAGTCAGTGGCCAGCTCTCCTTCGGGTTGTGTTGAGCCCACTCTCCGGGCTCTGTGGCCTTGGTATCCTCAATCTTGCAGCCTGGGCTTTCTGAGCAGCACCCTGCAAGCATACAGGCACGGAACATTCTGTCTTTGTCCCAAATGCTCTGGGCTCAGGCCCACCCAAGGGCCTAAGAGAGTGATGGGGCATCCATTAGAGCTCTCATTAATGGTCTAAGAAGTCTGTCCCTTCAAGTTGGCCATGTCCTTGTTTGTCCATTGTCCATTCCCGCCCTTCATCACTGTACAGGTTGTGCGAGGGAAAGGACAACACTGTCACCCTGCAGAGCATTTCTGAATGCAGGTGTTGGACAGGTGAGGATGAGCGAGGACAGACATGCTGGACCCAAAGCCCTGCCCCTGGAGAACCACTGACCCTGAGGTTCACTTTCCTGGACATTGCTCAAGGTGGTGGTCATGGTGTGCAAAGACATCTCGAATACCTAACAGAGACTGAAGTGTTAGTAGAGCAGACCTTCCATCTGAGCAAGAATGAAAATTGAAAACAAATGCAAAAAGAGTTGGGCATCCCTTACAGGAAATGCTAGGAGCCAGAAACATTCCAGATTTTGGAACATTTACATATACATACTGAAGGGTAGAGTCCAAACAAAAATTACACCTTACACACACCTTTATGATCTCTACTGAAATTATTTACCTCCATTTTTGTAGTGCCTAGCCTGAAGATAACTATACAATATTTTAAAATAATTTGGTTCATGAAACAAGGTTTCACAAAGTGAGATTTCCACCTATGGTATCATGTCACACTCAAAAAGCTTTGGGTTCTAGAGCATTTCAGAATTTGGAGTTTCGGATTAGGACAGCTGATCCATACTTTAAACAAAGCATTAACACATCAGCAGGAAACAGGGACTTTGCCAGACTCATTTTACAGTGCATCTTTTTGAGGAAATGTATCATGTACCTCGTTCCAAGGTTCAAAGGCATCTAATGTCATATCTGGCTATAAGAAGGAGGATCACATGGCCTTATGAGTGGTTGTAGAGCATTGTATAAAGTCATGAAAATCAGAGATGAGCCAGTATCCAACAATGGGGAACTGGTTAACTACATCAGGAAATGTTATATGCTTTGGGTCTTGTTTGAAGACATGAGGAATACTTAAAGACTCGGCAAACAGTGTCAGAGCTGCCACCAAGCAGCAGGTGGCAAAAAACAGTGCTTAATATAACCCACTTTGATTTTTTTTATGATTTCCTTTTGTTAGAAGCACAGAAAAGCCTGAAAAAAATGTTCCAAGATGCAAGAAGTGAATGTCAATCCCTGGTGAAACTGCTTTGCTTGACCCTCCTTCCTCCACCTGTGTGCCCACCCCAGGTAGGGTCCCCAGGCTCCCACCTGGGTGCTGCAGCCACTCCTGCCTCCCTCTCCGGCCCCACACCCCAGCGCACCCACAGGGGTCACAGTGCCCTTCATCAGGTCACCTCTGCCTAACCCCCAGGGCTCCCAAGTATGCTTATTGTATTTTGTTTTTGTTCGTGTGTACTTTCTCCAATTTTCTGTAATGCTGTATGATACTTTGGCAATTAATATAAAATGTCAAAGGTCTCATATAAGATATCACTCAGCCTCTGAGAAACTCTCTAGAGTGGCTTTGGCAGGGCCCTGACCCCCTAGAACTGTCAGTTGGAGGGTTTGGGGCAGATGATGCCTTTACCCTGAAAATAACTGCACAGAACTCTCCTTGAGTATTTCCTCATATGAGAGCCCCCAGAACAGTTAGTGTGAGGTGCTCCCTGCAGAGAAAGAGAAAATAAAAAACCAGAACCCACCCTCGCTGGTTGTGAGCAGTTTTTGACATTGCTTACTGCCAAGTTAACCACCCAGAGGAGTTGCAGGTGACGTGCCAGCCTCCTGCATCAGAGCTGATGGAGTTGGCCCAAAGAAGACTCGCAGGATGGCAGGTGATGCCCAGACCAAGATCTGCAGGATGCACAATTCAGGGAAGCAAGTACCTGGTGGAGGCCTTGAGCCCGGGCTGCTGAAGCTGAGTGCAGTGGTGTCCGAGCTCTGTCAGCCACACCTCCATCCTGCCCAGAGCCTGCAAGTGACTTTGAAAGGTGAAGTTGATCTGCCCACAGTGAGTGCCGAGGGTGGGTAGCACGCGTGGCCGGGGTGCTGTGAGAAGACACCCAGCAACCATTTGCTCCCACTGTGATAAAGCTGCCCTGCTCTGGAATGTGTGAAGTCTCAGAGGCCAGTGTGGAAGTTACTCCAGGCCTCAGAGAGGGTTTTGAAACAGTGTTGGGGCCAAGCCGGAGAACCTCAGGAGTGTGAGCAGCCCATCTGACGGACGGCAGCAAGGACCTAAACAGCGGAAGAAAACAGGAATGGGTGCAGAATGTGATGTCAAGGGCCTGGCACTTAGCACTAATAGGAGCAGGGTCACTTTCCAACCTTTTGGGAACCTGGTGTCCAGAGGGGGCAGGTGGCTGGCCCACAGCCAAAGAGGGAATCTGGAGAAATGAGGCCTGGAGCTTGGCGGCTAGAATCCCAGCAGGGAGTTGCCCTCCATCTCCGGGAGGCTCCCGACAGAGCAGCAGGGAAGGGCGGTGGGCCTCAGAGGGGATCAGAAGTGAAACTTGCCATGAAAGTGCCCTGGGAACGGCACACCTGAGAGAAGGGGATACCCTGGCTTCCCAGACTCCCTTCCCAGGTGGATACCAGGGTCCTCCTTGGAGCAGGGACAGTCTTCTGAGCCTGGAGTCCAGCTTCTTGCTGGGAAGGCCATGTCACTGGCACTGAACCAGGGGCAGCCCCCCACCGGGAGTATTGGGAAGGGGCCTGTGGTGTTCTGGGCAATGTCACACAGCTGATAGGGCCCTTCCCCTGGGAATGTGCAAGTTCCCATGGGACATGGACTCCTGGGTGTTGTAGGCACAGATGCCAGGGGCCACAGGCAGCAGGAGAGGGGTAGTTCTGCTGCCATGCCCTCCCTCAAGGAGACAGGTAGGATTTTAAGTGGGTTAGAACTCCTGCTCTTGAACTCAAATGTGTTCAGGTGGGCTTTAGTCCTCCTATATAAAATTTTAAACTTTCTTATAAGCTTTTTGCATCCTGAGACATAAGACTACCTCTTCAGACCCCAAAATTCTGAAGGGAAAAGGAGAGGATTACTTGTGCTCTGGTCTCTGGAGGCCAGAAGGAGCCATCCCCGCCCCTGCCCATCCCACCTTCTTGCACCTGCAGCCTCCCTGGTATCTGGGCTGGAACCTGACCACCTGGCTAGCCGCTCCCGAATACCTGTCTCTCAGAAGCTATGCAAAAAAATAAATGCTCATTGTTTTTAGCTCCCAGGCTTTGTGGAAATTTATTGTGCAACAACAGAAAATGATTGACACGCAATGAACAGAGAGGGACATAGTCCAGGTGAGCCTGGGATGGAGCATCAAGGAGGATGAGTTAGAACTCAAGAGCCTGGGAAGCCATAGAGGTCAGGCAGAGGTGGACACTGTGAGATCCGACTCCAGGTGGGAGGCCTGGGGGCCTGAACTGGGGGTGCCACACAGGTAGAGGAAAGAAAGCCAGAGAGAACATGGGGGTAAAAGTAACAGGTCTTGGTGTCTTGAAGTAGGGAACAAAGGAGAGAGAGGCATTGGTGTCATTCTGCCAACAATGCGTTGGGTAGTGAGCAGAGGGTGAGTCAGTACTGAGCGGGACGGAGGGCCCAAACAGAGGCAGGCTTGGGGAGGATGATGAAGGACTCAAGGAGGGGTGCCCAAGGTCATTGGGGTGGGTGGTGTGCATGCGGTCTGGGGCTGGGGATGGCCGTGAGGCCCTTGGCACCAAGGATAGGGAGCTTGTCTCTAGACAGGCAGAGACCTGAGAAAAGGCCCAAAGAGAAGAGATGGTCCCAATGGACAGGAGTAAGGAGGCCTCTTGTGTAGGCTGCTGAGGGGCCAAGAACAAGGACTGCGAAGTTCCCCCAGGCCCGGCCTCCTGAAGGTGAGGGAGGCTTTGGCCAGAGCCATTTGCTCTGCTGGGTGTTGACTCAGGAGTCTGAGAAGGAAGTGGAGGCGAGGAAGTGGAGATCTGGGTGCAGCTGGCTGGCACAAAGTTCTGAAGACACAGGAGAGGCCAGCTAGAGGCTCAGACCCTTATTCCAGAGTCTGTCACAGAGCCCCTTGCGTGTCCCCACAGTGTGGTGCTTCTCCCCCAGAGCAGCTGGCCTGTCTGCAGGCACTGGCAGAGCTGTTCTGTCTCCTGGAGGTGATCTTTCTGTGTCCTCCTGTCCAGCTAGCTCTGTTCTCCATCCAGGTCACTGAGGGAAAGACATTTCTGCAGGCTGGCACTCCTGGGTGCCAACTGGTTGAATCAACCTCCATAAGTCCCTTTTCCTGTTTCTTCTCCATTTCCTGTTAAGCCTCTTTTTATTACAGATCCAGTCACCTTTCTCACTTCCTGAAAGCCTGGAGATGAGAGTGCCCTGGCTAGACTGCACAGCAAGTCAAGCGAGAGAGCTGGCGTTCCTGTGGGCATTTGGAGAGGCCGCAGGCAGCATGGGCACAAGGCTGCAGAAGCTGCAAGCTGGGCAGCCCTGGCCTCAGCTTGATCATGGCCCCAGAAGGGCTGGGAGCAAGTCCCTGGGAAAAGTGAATGTGTGTCCTACTTGTGGGACTCCTACCCCTCCACTCCCACCTCAGTCCAGCCTACGTCTCTTGCTCTGCATCATTGTTTGGGTGGCCACAGCCATGGCATTGCCCATGGAGGCCAGTGACTGTGACTTTTGAGTTGGTCCTTGCAAGTGAGGAATCTGTTCAGTGGGCAATGGACTTTTCGCACCAACAGATGCTAGTTATCCCCTCTGGGTTCTTGTCCCACATCTCACAGGCCTAGCCCAAGCAGGTGCTCTGCAATGACTGAATCAACGAAGGGACTTCTGTACGGTGACTATGGGTGGGGATGATGACTCTCCACAGACCAAGATGTACACAGCTGGGCAAGTTACAACCCTGGGTCTATGCACAGGACCATGTTGAGCTCATGGCAAAACTTCTTCACATCATGACGTGGCAAGTGTTTCAAATCTCACATGGCAGACCATGCTCTTTCAACACCAGAGTTGGTCATATGGCTTTGCTGAAAGATGTCAGACATAGCTGTCCATAACTGAGTCAGGGTGGGAGGTCATGGCAACTAACCGGAGATGTCAGGTATAGAGCCTGGATACGGCTGCTATCCAGGATGTGATCTGAGGAGAGTCTGACCTCCATCCTGCCCTTCCAGGTCTGGATGTCAGCAGATGCACAGCTGGGTCCAATCTAGTCTTCTACTCTAAACCTAGGTTTTGTGCTCTGGGCAGGTACATCCACTCCTAGACACCACAGGGACTTTTACTTTATTCAGATTTTAAATAATTACCAGGTGTGGGTAATAGGATGGACAGTAGGCTGACACTAATGAATCAAACTTCATTACACATGTGCATAAACCTACTGGAAGAGATAGGAACAATGCGGCTGACCTAAGTAACTTTGGAAAATGGCATTTTGTTGGGCTACGTAAGTCTAAGAACAGTACTGTTCACAAACATTGGCAAGTTTATTTCTCACAGAAGTATAGTTCAGCATCCCAAAACTACTCTACAGGTACATCAGCTTTGAACAAATAAATAAATCTGATACAGATGATGACAGCCAGTTTTTCCCTTTCAGAGAATGAATGCACATGAAATCAAAGAGAACTAGAATATCTCTGTGGTATTGGATTGGAACTGGTGATATCAGCATGAGCTCATGTTCTTCACACCACAAACTTGTAAGTTCATGTGAGTACATAGGCTTATATCCCCACATATTCCCCAGCCCTGTCCACATTTGATGGCATAGCAATGTGTACGTGTAATACAGACCTTAGTGTTTAAATGTTATTGTCCAATAAAAGGAACCAGAGCTTCTTGAAGCATGGGTTAATTCTAGGGGTGTCAGGGAAAGTATAATGCTGGGAAAATAACAGGTTCATACCAGAACAACAGGAGCTGGAAAGGAGCTTCTGGTTTGGAAAGATGGAGCAGATATACATTCCCAAGTCCTTCTGCTAAGTACAGCAAAAAACTCTGGGA
Source organism: Petromus typicus (assembly GCA_004026965.1). Classification (NCBI taxonomy): domain Eukaryota; kingdom Metazoa; phylum Chordata; class Mammalia; order Rodentia; family Petromuridae; genus Petromus; species Petromus typicus. The sequence continues at coordinate 62,710 of PVIR01002314.1, read as the reverse complement.
ATGTACATTATAAACATGAAACATATAGAGAAAAAGTAACCTGACTAGGGTCCTCAGGATGACATCCTGATAAGTTTCCAGTCAGATATGCCAGATACCTCCTGCTCAGAAATGACAAAAGGTAGGGGGGGAAAGTCCCAAGAAAAACCAAGAGAAGGACAGCCTTGCAAGATGGAAAGATTTAGGTGGGAACCACACTATGCCTGACAAACATCATCGGAAAAAAATGTGGTCCCATTCCCTTCATCAGCACAGGCCAGGTGGCCTTTAGAAGGCTGCTCCGGTGAGGTCATGCGAAGGGGCCTCCACACCCTCTCTGGAGTGGTGTCTGTGAAGATGAATGGGAAGCTGAAATATCCTTCCCCACCAGCCCTAGTGCAGTGCCCGCACTGGGATGGTTCCAGAGGGGCTTAGTGAAAAATCAGGACTTTCAACTGTTGGCAAGTGATTATGAGCCTACCTACACTGCAGGACCAGTGGAGACCACCTGGGAGAGAGAACTCTGCCCCTGCCCAGCAGGGAGGAGAAACCCCAGTGCAGGTGTCCCTGGAGCCTGGGCCTCTGTGTCCACAGGTGGTAACAAGACAATGTCCCTACTAACCCTACTGGAGTGGCTTCAAAGAAAGTCAATTCAAGAGGATGGTTTCAGACCCGGACTCTCAGAATATGGTATAAAGATGTTCAAATTGTAATAAAAAGTCACTCATCAGATCAGAGGCCAAAAGATCTCAGATGGATGAGAAAAGGACACTTGATAGGTGTTGCACAAATAGGACGGAAGCATTTGAATTATCTGAGACAGATTTCCAGCAGCCATGAGAAAACTGCTTCACCAAGCAATATTAAACACACTTCAGATCTGGAAAATAGCAGCCCTCAGCAAAGACATGGGAAAACCCAGTAAAGAAATAGGGGTGTAAACAAGGACAAGAGTAGAAATGTTAGAACCCAGAAAATCAATAATGAAGAGAAACAAAATGAAATAGAACAGGTCACATGGCAGTCCCAGGGGTTTTGTGATAGCAAAAGAAAGGTGGGGCGGTAGTGCCTCTTCATTGTAACCACTCCTGGTAGAGTTGAATCCTGAAGGGGGAAGGGGCGTCCTACTCCAGTTCAGCCCTTTGGTGCTTCTGGTTTCTAACCAGTACAGTCTCACAGACTACTCTACTCTTTGAAGATAGTACTCACTAGTACCTTTTGACAGAGGGGAAAATGAGGCTCAGAGAGTTCAAGCAATCAACTCAAAGTCACACCGCTAGCAAGTGGCAGTGCTAGGACTGCGATGCAGGTAGCCTGACTTTGAAGCTCCAGCTCTTCTGCACAGCTCTCCTCACATAGTCTAACATCAAAGCCTAACTGAGGGTCTGGATGGCCCCTGGATCCCACTGCCAGACCCTTGCGACCAAGCATAGAGCTGGACTCTCCCTATGACCTCTTGGCAGAAACCTGTGTTCTGATCCACCTGGGCTTCAGGTCGGTAACTGGAAATATCAAGAGGAGACGCACGGAGCTGGCTGGCCACATCAGGACTTCTGAGGTGCTTAAGGCTCCCTGGTTTCCCACCACTTGAAAGCGGAGGCAGGTTTAGGGTCAGAAAGAATTACACTGCTTCAGAGAATGGAAGCATTGTTTGGCCCCTGGGTGTCATTCCCAGGGTGAAGGCAGCCATAGATGAAGCACAGCCAGGACGGGTTGGCTTTGAGCACCATCCCGGACAGTGTGCTGTCATCCTCCAGATCCCAATGGTCCCCGCTACTTGGGTAGAGGTTTTAGATGGACTGGATTTTGGACTTGAATACATTCCAAGCTCTTTGAGTTTATTGCAAAAGGAAAGAGATAAGCATTCCTTAAATTGTTACAGCAGTCACCTTGATGACACTCACGATGGCCACTACTCTAGGCCAGCTTGCTTCGAGGCCCATAGTACACCAGGCCAGTGGGTGACGATGGCACCCACTTGTAGAAGGCACAGCTGTGATCCTGTCCCGTGTGACAGATGTAGAATGAAGGGAGAGTATAGCTTTAGAGGACAGGAAGGAACCATGGAAAGCTTCTAGAACTCATGCCCTGTCCTTGTGAACTATGCCAGCTGCTTAGAAATGGGCATCGCGAGTCTCCAGTAAGAAAAGTATGTTGAGTGCGCGCAGGAAGGAACGCCTGTTCCTCTCTGTAATAGGTTTCTACCCTTGATGTCACCGAGTTAAACTTCTCACGTACAGCAGAAATCTCTTCTATGAGATGCCAGGCAGATGGCCAATTGCCTAGAGTAGCTCTAGGGTGGGAAACTCCTTCCATCCTGAGGGAGCCTGTCTTCCTTTGGACAGTTAGAATCTTCAAAGAAGACAAAAGTTTGTTATTTTGGACTGTCGCACTGGGGAGCAATTGCATCCATTTTGACCCTTGCCATGCTCTGTAGGTTGGTACTAAAGTTCAGAGCAGCCTCCTTCTCTGAGGTTTCCCTTTGTGGACCTGGGGGAGCCTAGCCAGGGAAGTGATTCAGAGGCTAAGTGAAGAGGAGGCTGTGTCATGTTCAGCATAGAGAAGACAAGTGGGTCTGACCGCGGCCTTTAGTGACATCAAAGATGCAAATGAAAGATAACAATGGTAAGAGTAACATGTCTCCATGCTCTGAGCCCTGGGCTGAATGCCACCCTGTCTGAGCTCTTCTGCACCCCACTACCACTCTCTGAAGGGACTGTTGTAACCCCAGCTGATAGACAGACAAAGCTGAAGGGTGTGTGTGTTGGGGGGGTCAAATCATGAGTGTGATGTCCTCTGCTCTCAGTGGAGCTTCTGGGAGGCAAAGCCTACACAGTGTGATCAGTTCACCCTCCCCCCACCCTGTACTCTGCCTCGGGGGCACAGCTAGGGTGACACTAAAGACAGAGGAGTGTCTGAAGGCAAAACCCTTCCAGGAAGAGTCGGCAGCCTTCAACAGAGAAAGTTGAGCAGGAGGGTCAGGTGTTAGCAGTCTCTGAGGTCAGATGTGTTTTGGCTCCCACTGGAAACGCTGCCTCCTTGCATGCCTGTATCTTAAAGAGTCTCCTTGGGCACTGCAACCTTCAGGGAGTGGGCCTGACCATATTTCCAAAAGCCAGTTGCCAGAGCTAGGAAGGGAATCGTGGCTGAGGGTATTTGAGGTGCCAGGTCATTTGCTTGCAAACGCCGAGGCCGCTCCACATCTGGTCTCCTCTGCCTCTGCTCAGGGCATGCTGTCCCCTTGTCTTCCCATCTTCTGCACACATAGCATCTCTCCATCCTCAGCAGACTCCCCCACAGGGCAGAGTCCATGGGCACCTGCAGGTGGGAAGGCAGCGTCGGGCGCATCCTTGGATGAGGCCCAGGCTGGCAAGGTCCTCTCTACAAGGGGTGGGACGCGTCTGTGACCCTGGCTGTAGAAGGAAGCGCGTCCAAGAGCTCACTGAGGCCAGTCCCTCCTGACCTGGGTCTGCTGCCTGCCAGACCTCTCATGTGTCCACACATAGGTGCTAGGGGAGCCCGGGTCTTTGTGACCCTAGTTTATCCTCTTCATGGAGGCGATGGTGTTGTGTGGCATGTAGTGTTCAGGGCGATGAGCCTGGCATAGGTCATGCTCTAGAAGGGGAGCATTTATTGTTCTGGATCAGGATTTCTGATCTGGATTCACATGCTAGCTTCTCAGGGTGGGAGCCTGCAGCAATTACTTAAGTGCTCTGAACCTCAGTTACCTCGCCGGCAAAAGAAGAGCCAGACATTTAGCACAGCCTGGCTTGGAGTAAGTTCTCAATGAATGAGTGCATTTGTCATTATTATTCCTTTTATCCCTGGACAATCAATCATTCTGGCATTTCTAGCTCAAGGTTTAAGAAACTTTATGGAGAAAAGAGAAGAGTAAGAAAAGGAGAGTAGGGCCGGGGATTTAGCTCAGTGGTTCCAGTGCCTATCTTGCAAACACAAGGACCCAGGTTCGATCCTCGGAAACCACACACAATACTGGGCGTGGAGACTCATGCCCAGCAGCAACCAATACCACATACCACAGTGCCGGGCGTGGTGGCTCATGCCTGTAATCCCAGCACTCAGGAGGCAGAAGCTTGAGGATTGCTGTGATGTGAGTTGGAGGCTGAGCTCAGGGCCCCCCTGAATTACAAAGTGAGATCCTGTCTCAAAAATCCTAAAAAAAAAAAAAAAAAGAAAAGGAGAGTAATAGAAGATTGAGGGTCAGATTCAGATACCATAAATATTTATGAAGGCATGATTATTTTCCAGACACTTTTATAACTGTGTGCTTTAATTGTTGCAAAAACATGCACATCCAGTGTCTTTTAATCTTTTTTCTGTGTGGTGAGATGAGTCTGAGAGAAGGCAAGTAACTAACTGCCCAGGGACACAAAGCCCATGTTTAGCCCTGCCAGAGACCCCAGTGGGGTGACCTCACAGCGTGGTAGGGTGGGGCTGGAGGGTGCCTTCAGTCAGTCCTGGAAGCCACAGAGGAGTCAGAGGAGGGCCTGAGCACCGAAGGCCTCCCTCAAGGTCAACAGGGACTGGCTCCAGGCTGAGTAGGTTTATGGATGGCAGGCAATGATCAGTGACTGAGGACTCAGACACAGGTCCTGGTTACCGCTACCCTGGTGAGAGGAGGCTGGTCCTTAGTAAATGCCCGGATCACTCTGGAGACGGCTCTACCACAAGTGGACTTCTGCTTCCATGGAGCAGGACCCAGGGACCTTCTCCTGCTTGGCTCTCTCTGAGCCTCTGGTCTTGGGAGCATGACTGGATTTGCTCAGGCCTTGGGATCTGTCCTCTAGAGCCTGGACAGTGACCAGGAGAATGGGACGGCAGACGTGGCAGCAGCCACGAGACTCCCGACTCCTGCTTATCCAGCACCCTCTATGGGGGAGTCCTGGGCCATAGGTGCTTTGGGGGCCACTTCGCGGAGCAGACGGCCAAGCAGCCTGCGGGGGCTTGGGTGTCTGCTGAGTGACAGCTGGGGTGACAGGTCAGCCTGGCTACCACCCGCATACTCAGGGCCTTGCCAGGGTGCTGTCCTCCCAGCCAGGCACGGCCAGCAGCACTGCTTGGCATGCCTCACTGGGCCCTGGGGTCAGAGGCAGCACAGAGTTCAGACAGCCCCTCTTTGCCTCTTCCATCTGCCCTCCTCAGAGTTCCCCAGGGTCAGAAGCAGAAGAGTCGGCCTTCAGAGTATCACATCTTCTTATTGGGTGAGCAAGTGGCTGGTCTAAGGTCACAGAGTTAACAGGGAACACAGTCAGCCCAAGAGGGGCATTCTGACTTCCAGAGACTGGACACTCACTAGAGAGCGGGGTGTGTGGGGTGAAGGATTGGGGTGCACAGCTGGCACACTGTCCTTTTCTCCTAGACGGTAGATTTTCATAAGTGTAGGTGGGGACCAGACACAACCCTGACCATCTTACCGGTGCACAATACTGAATAGCCCATTGGTGGAGATGGCTGTGGCCCTCAAGCGTCCTCATTATCTAGCACTTTGGGTGTAGAAATCCTGAGCCACTAATCTGCATATCCAGGCATCCCCTAGGAAGATTGAGAAAGTTGGACCAGGTCCCTGACTTCCTTCGAGTGCTCTAAGCCAAAGAGAATTCCAGATCCTTCTTGCAGGTTTGGGGTGCTACGGCTGTCCTGCCACCCATCCCTGCCACCCGGCTCTATGCCTGGCTTTTGACACGTCAAGAAATCCACCCAGAGGAAAGGGCTTTCGAAGAGGGTGCATCAGGAAAGGCCAGAATTGTCCAAGCCTTTGTCCCAGGGACTGTAGCCAGCGACCTGCCCACCAGCCAGGGCCTCTCATCCCTTTAAGTGAGCGCTCGGAGTGCTGGTGCAGCCGAGCGACCTCAAAGGCCCGGCCCACAAAGGGGCCCGACAAGCTGGGGAACAATGCCGCCTGTTTACCTGACAGATTGTCTGCTTTCTTTTCATCTCCGAGGAAAAGCGCTCCCGCGGGGAGCCGCTAATCCCGGAGTCAACAGATGACCTCGCAGTGCTTTTCTCCCGGAGGTGGGGTGCCGAGCGCAGCGCCCCAACTGTGCAAACAGACCCCGGAGGCCGAGGCGCCCGCAGGGGCGTGGCTCAGGCGGGGCGGAGGCGGCTGTCCCTCTCGCCAGCCGCTCTTTCTTCCTTTGTGTTTTCACATTGAATGGGGGAAGCTCAAAGGCAGGCCTGGAAAGGTCAAAGCCAATTTGTGGGGCCAATGGCTGGGGGTGGAGACGAGGGGCCAGACCCCGCGGTTCTGGAGCCCTGACCTTCACCTGGAAGCAACCTTCCACCTCCCTGGCTCTGATGAGGTTGCTGCCCTGGGCGCAGCTTGTTTGGCTTATTTTTCTCTCCCAGTTTTGGGGGGTGAACCCAGGGCCTTCACACTGAGCTACATCCTCAGACCTTTTTATTTTTTATTTGAGGAAGGTTCTCACTGAGTAGATAACTTGTCCACTCTGGACTTGAACTTGTAGTCCTTCGGCCTGATCTCAGAGCTGGCTTTGTGTTCCAGCCACTCCCTTCCATCACTGTGTGACAGGGACCTGTAGATGCACTTCTCTGAGACTCAGTTTCCTCATTTGGAAAGTAGTGATGGAGTCACTTGTCTGGAATCGCTGTGGGCAAAATACAGCAGTGGTCACTATAAGGCAGTTGTTTGCGATGTGGCCGAGGGAGGCTGAGTCTTGAACCTGGAATCAGGGGCAACTAAGGTCTGACAGTATTCAGGGAAAGGGAGGGGCAGGCATCGTGGAGACAAAGGGACTCAGAGAGGAATGAACACATCTCTCTAGGAGAGAAGAAAGCAGGCTCAGAGGCAACATATCCTGTGTCAGGGTTGTTATCTGTGGGAGGAAACCGAATTCCCTCACTTCCTAGCAGTGTGACCTTGGATGAGCTGTTTGACCTCTCTGTCTTCAGTTTTCTTATTCACAGACTGGCCTGGGAAATTTCTGTATCTGAGTCTCTCTTGCGTGTGAAGAAAGCCAGATATCTAGTGTAGTTGTCACTCAGTGAAGGTGGTAAACTTGAGCGGGTCCTGATGCTGCATAGTCAGCCAGCTCAGGAGTGGAGCTCCGATGTGCTCTGCCCGTGCAGCCTCAGATCCCACACTGGGTGTAGCCCTGAGCACCCACCTTGGTAGTACCTGAAAGTCTATTCCTTAGCCTCCCACCCTATGGCCTTGAAGTATCCCTGAAGCCAGCTCCTCTTGAGAGAAGAGAAGGTGAAAAATGCTACAGTTAACTTAGGCATGCTATTGCTCTTCAGGCTTTAAGTCTGATTCAAGTAGAAGAGGCATTCCTGGGCCCCTGGGCTTTCCTCCAAGTATCGGCGAGAGGCTTTTTTTTTTTTTTTTTTTTGAGACAGAGTCTTGCTCCTGTAGTCTACACTGGCACTGAGCTGACTATGTGGCCCAGGCCAACCTCGAATTCATAGCAATCCTCCTGCCTCTGCCTCCCAGTGCTGGGATTGCAGGCGTGAGCCACTATGCCTGGCAGCAAGGGCCCTTTTAGAGTAAGAAGGAAGACATGCAAGGTGAAAAGGGGTGTCACATTTGGTGAGCACCTGTGAGCAAACTAAAAAATGTGTTTGGTTCCATTCAACAGAAAATCCTCCTGACCAGGGCTTACACAAACATAGGTTTATTTTTCTAATAGAAGAATACTTTTGGAAATAGGTGGCTCTGAGCTTGCTCAGCTGCTGGTGAGACTGACAGGAACCAGGCTCTTCCCAGCTTTCTATTCACCATGCTTAGGAAGTGAGACTTTTTGTTGCCTTGTGTTGGTTGAAAGATAGCAACTTCAATTCTATTAATGTCTCATTGGCCAGAAGTGAGTCATATGATCACCCCCGGTAGCAGGGGCTGCTGGGACAGCACATATTTGAATATACTTCTCCAGTGTGAATTGGAGTCATACATGGGTGGTAAGGTGTGACAGTGAGCAAATGAGCATGGAGCTGCCCACTCAACCACCAGTCAGAGGGACAGCACTGCTCACGTTCCAGCCTATGGATAAGCACAAGTGCTAAGGGCAGAGAAATACTTATTCAATAAGCAGTTTGATTGACTGACTTTGACATTCTGGGCTAGCAACCAGAGATGTGGAGATAAAGCCAGTTCCTCGGAGGAAGGAGAAGGGGTGGTAAAGAAAGAAGAAGGAGGAGGTAGAGGAAGAGAAGGGAGGAGGGAAGAAGAGGAGGAGGAAGAAGGAAGAGAAGAAGAACATCTAAAATCCACTAAATCTGAGTGCCACATATTTACAGGGTACTTCTGAGACTTACCTCATGCCGTCCTGAGCCAGACCCAGACCACCAGGATGACTGTAACTGCTGGGAGGATAGTGAGGCTCAGTGAAGTCCATGGGATGCAGGCTGCCCCAGCCCATGAAGCAGCAGAGGTGAGCTAGGCCCCTGGGCAGCCTGGGGGCAGAGGGTGCCACCTTCTTTACGGAAGGCATGGACGATCCCTGAAGGGGGTGAGGCCTAGGGTCAGGCAGCACCACAAGGGATTTCCCAGCCGGAAAAGGTTAAGGAGGTGTGCTAGGTGAGAAAGACACTCGCAATGATACCTTAGAAGTGATGTCAGCGTTTCTAGCGTCTGTCCTCCCACCCTTTTCCCAGAATTTCTGTATTTAAAGAGAATATTCAAAATAAATGTGTACTTACAAAAGCAGTTAATGATACTAATAAAGAGATGCAAAATATTGAGTATAAAATATTTTCTTGAATGACAAATGGATAAAGAAAGTGTCGGGCCGGGGAGTTAGCTCAGTGGTTCCGGCGCCTGTCTTGCAAGCGCAAGGGCCCGGGTTCGATTCCCCGGTAACCACATAACAATACTGGGTGTGGAGACCCACACCCAGCAGCAACCAATACCACATACCACAGTGCCAGGCGTGGTGGCTCTCGCCTGTAATCCTAGCACTCGGGAGGCAGAGGCAGGAGGATTGTGATGTGAGTTGGAGGCTGAGCTGAGGGCCAGCCTGAACCACAAAGCGAGACCCTGTCTCCAAAAAAAAAAAAAAAAAAAAAAGAAAGTGTGATATTTGTATACAGAGGAATACTACTATGTTGTAAAAAAGCATAAGACTGAGTCATTTGTAGGAAAATGGATAAATCTGGACACCATAATATTAAATAAAATAAATCAGACTCAACATTTTAAATGTTGCATGATTTCATTTATATGAGAAGCGTAAAAGACAGATAACATGCTGTAGGGAGATAGATCTTTTTCGGAAGAGAACAGAATCGAGGGAAGGCAGCAATGGGGAGGAAGGGAAGAGAGAGGGGATGGAAGTGTAATCAAAATGTGTTTTGTACGTGTACCAACCCCACACAATATAATCATTATGTAACAAAAACATGTACTGATAAAAAATAAAAGCTAAAAAAAATTTTAGAAGTAGTTTATGAAATAGTCAAAGATTAAAAAAAACTCTAGGGCCAGGGATTTAGCTCAGTGGTTCCGGCGCCTGTCTTGCAAGCGCAAGGATCTGGGTTACATCCCTCGGTAACCACATACAATACTGGGCGTGGAGACTCACGCCCAGCAGCAATCAGCAACATATACCACAGTGCTGGGGGTGGTGGCTCACGTCTGCAATCCCAGCACTCGAGGGGCAGAAGTAGGAGAATTGCTGTGATGTGAGTTTGAGGCTGAGCTCAGGGCCAGCTTGAACTACAAAGTGAGACCTTGTCTCAAAAAAAAAAAAAAACAACGAAAATTCTAACATTTGGTGCTGGAGATGGTGTGGCAAAATAGGTAGCTGCTAGGAGAGTAAATCAGCACACACCTTAAAGAAAATGACTGAAAAATGTCTTTCAAAATGTACCCTCTGGAATAGCTCCTAAAGAAATGATAAATACAAGTAGATAATTATTCTGGGGACAGGCAGATAATTTATTCAAACATGAATTTTATCTTGTTTTCCTTCTCAATGTCCCAAGTATGTAGTACCTTCCCAGTATCCCAGGGTATTCTCAGAACTCCAACAGCAGCCATTTGTATGCATCATCTGTGAAAGCGAAAGGTCAAGGAAGACGTGTACAGTCCTCCCAAACATCGCGAGAGCGGGCTGCAGGTGGGCGGGGTGGGGCAAGTCACCTAGGAAAGGACTCTGGGTCCCAGGGCCTGTACCTCTGTCCCCTAGGTAGCAGCACCCTATTGGTTCCCCAGAGGTCGCCATCAGTCCAGGATAAGTAGAGTCACAGCACAGCTGTGCCCAGCATTCAGAGTCCGCAGCATGGCTCCAGCCACTGGCTGTCCAGCGGCACACCAGGTAAGAGGAAGAGCATGTCCAGGTATGGCCGTTCCCTAGGGACCCAGCAGACGACACAAACCCACGCTCCTCGCATGGCCCCAGGAGGTAGGGAACCTGCGAATGACTAAGGCTGCTTTTCTTGGCCTGACTTCAAGTGTGATTTTAAGAACACATCAGAATGTGACATTCTCACCTCTTCACATTCATGAGGAAAAAATGGTTCTCAAGGTAACTGAGGATGGAGTAATTATCCTGTTTTGATTTTCAAATGAAGAGTTAAATATTTCCCATAGGAAGATACTAAAGTACCCTGGCTCAAGCTGCCCAACTACAGGCACATGCGTTGATCATCGAAGCAACTTGACCAGAAGGTCAGTGTCTGTATTTAGTGCTTCACTCTTCTTTGAGGTTCTCAGGTCCCCCAGACTCCTTGAGATGCTGGCTTGTTTACCTCTGGGTCCCCAGAGGCTTGCACATGCCTGGCACATGCTCAAGAAACAGACGGGGGCATGCACAAATACAGGAGTGAATGAGTGAGTGAGTGAGTGAATGACCACATGGTCAGACAGATGCCATGTCTGGGCCAATGGGTCTGGTGAGGACAGTGTCAGTGCCCGTGCCCGAAGGCCCTCCTACCAGCCCGCAGGGCCGAGCACAAGGCTGACGAAGTTAACTGTGGGCATACATAAACAGCCCTCCTCTGGGCCCAGGCCGACTGGCAGCCTTGAGGGCAGCTTGCACAATCCTGTGGGATGCTGTGCTGCTCATTTTTGGGCCATGGAGTCATCTCTACAGAGGGCCTCTCCCTCTCTGCCCTGGATCGTCTCTTGGCAACACACAGGAACTACGTGTCTGTTGTCAGGGGAAGACGTTCAGACACCCGTCCCCTCAGGAATCCCACTCTGGTCAACTAGGGCTTCCTGGGGGACCCGGGAGGCTGCAGCTGAAAGCCAGTTTGGGGACCACCTACCTTAACCTCTTGGTTTTGCAGATCAAAGACGTGTGACCTAACAAGATGGAGACACTAAGACTGCTGTAACTGTGGCAAAGCTTGGCACAGGGATGACTGTCCTTGGGGGGCAGCTGGTTTCAGAACCAGGCAAACAGGGCTGCAAAGTCTGGCACAGTCAACTGTCCAGCTGTGTGAACTTGCGTCTCAGCCCTTCATCTCATGTCCTGAGCGCTGTGCCTGGCTCGGCCTAGCAGCTTCCTTCTCCTGCCTGCTCCTGCCCTGTCTTATCACTGTCTCCCACTCACACGTATCCCTCCAAGCCTGGGCATGAAGTGCCCTGCTGCCTGCAGAACCTCCACTCCAGGCAAGTTCACTTCCCCACTGGCTGTTCGTGATGTGGTCTCTCTCCTCCCACCTTCCCTCATGCTCTCTGTCCTCACGTACTACTTGCTCTTCCCAAATTCATTCATTTCTTTTTTCCTCCTTTTCTGTCTTTCTATGGACTGACTTCTCAGACTCTTGTGACATCTCGGGGACCAGCTAGGACACTCCTGCAAGATGCTCCTGCCCAGCACCAGCCCTGAGGATTCAGTGACAACATAGGGAGGAGATCTGAATAGCAGCTCTCAAACGTATTGGAAATCCTGTATTGTAGCACTGTGTCAAGAAGGTCAACAGACCCTGAAAGAGAGTGCCCAAATTCAGGCTGGTTTAGCAGAATACCACAGGGTGGTGGCTTAAACAAAAAGTCCTGGAGGCTGGGAATCTGAGACGATGACGCCTGCACAGTTAGGTCCTGGTGAGGGCCTCTTTCTAGCTCACACATGGCTGACTTGCTGTGGTCACTCACTTGGCACAGCACAGAGGCAGGGCAAAACCTTGTGTTCCTTCAGGTAAGGCATCAGTCTTATTCTGAGTCCTCTACCCTCATGAGCTCTCACCTCCCAAAGACCCCCCATTAAAACCACCCTGCTGGGCCAGGGATTTAGCTCTGTGGTTTCGGGGCCTGTCTTGCAAGCACAAAGACCCAGGTTCGATCCGCAGGTAACCACATACAATACTAGGCGTGGAGACTCATACCCAGCAGCAATCAGAACCACATACCACAGTGCCAGGCGTGGTGGCTCATGCCTGTAATCCCAGCACTCAGGAGACAGAGGCAGGAGGATTGCTGTGATGTGAGTTTGAGGCTGAGCGCAGGGCCAGCCTGAACTACAAAGCAAGACCTTGTCTCGAAAAACAAACAAACAAACAAACAATAAAACAAAAACCATCCTGCTGAGGGTTAGGAGGCTGCTGGCTCACATGCATTTCAGGAGGACGCGAACGTTCAGTCCATAACAGATGGCCGTGTCTCATTCCCAAATATGAGAGATCTTTTCATGGCAAGAAGAATTCTGCAGGTTCAAACAATTAAAGATCTTGAGATGGAGAAAGCATAGATCATGCCTGAGTAGACACAAAAGTCCTTAAGAGAGGAAGATAGGAGGTCACATAGTACAGAAAGATGGTAGAAAAGGAAAGCCCATGAGCCAAGAAATGTGAATTCCCTTAGAACTTTCAGGGGTAGCCAGCCTTGTGGCTGCCTTGACTTTAGGCTTGTGAAACTGTTTGGACTTTGGTCTTCTGGGACTTTAGAATGACAAACGTGTGTTCTGTTTAAGTCATGAAGTTTGTGTTCATTTGTTATGGCAGCAATAAGAAGTGAACGCAGGGAGGACTAACCTCCCAAGTGTTCTGTGGGCAGGTGATACCCTGTGACCAGTTCTGGCCAATGACCCGTGAGTGCTAAGGACTTGCTTTGCTTTAGACTGGGGGTCCACCTCTGGCTCCTCCCCACCCCAACAGGGGTGTTTCAGCTGCTGAGAGCCCCCCAATAGGGCAACTCCAGGGTGCCCAAGGAGCAGGGCCTCAGCCAACTGCCGAAGGCCAGCAGGATGTGTTGATTCAGTACTATCCCCAGGCTCTCCTGACCGTGGATGATGGGGAGGCTCTTGCTCCACAAGGCTGACTATTAAGCCTTGGGAAGACACGCGGGCACCGCAGGCATGGGCAACAATGAGAACCAAGGCCAGGAGTGGTTGGAGCCAGTTTGCGAGGCCCCAGGGTTTGGGGGCAGCGTGGGCGGGAGGCCGGCTGCCAAGGCTGGGGAGGGTGGGGATGCTGGCTCAGAGCAGGCTCCTCTGGGCCGCCTCTCTCCAGTACTGTGTGTTTCTGAGTGAGCATCTAGTGAGTATGTGAGGCACACATATGCACATGTGCACAATGGGGCACAAAGCCTGGAGGTGAGGTCCACGTGTGACTGTGTTGGGGTGTTTTTCTGGGTCTAGCTCTAGCTTGTGAGGTTTCAGTATAGAGGTGTCTAGGACAACCAGAGGTGAGGAGCGGGTGTGTGAGAGTGTCGGAGTGAACAGAGACACTCCTAAACCGTCCTCGGAGGGAGGGCGAATCTTGGCCCCCTGGGACCAACTCGAGAGGATTCATTAACCTGAGCTTCTCCAGGGTCACAGGTGGTGCTGAGAGTGGCTTTGTCTGAGGACAAGCATGAACCCAGTCAGCACCCCACGGGTCAGCTGGGCTGTCTTAACTCTCCACATTACTCACTGTTTTGCTACCCAAGATACTTCCAGCTCCCATTACTAGTCAGTACTGTAGGGCACAGGCTACAACACTAACATTAAAGGACTCTACTGTGGAGGCAGAGCAGAGGCCTGGGAAATACTATGCAGTGGCCAAAGCCAGGCCCGTCAGAGAACAGGTACACATTCATGCAGAAGTGTACACACAGGCACATGTCCTTGCACTCTTACAGCAGCCCTTGAAGTAATTTTTTGTTTGGTCCATTGAAGGGATGCCAGGGGCTCCCGTGCCCCTAACTGGAGAGAAACCTCTGACGTGGGGCAGGAACCTAGAGCCCAGTACAGCTAAGGTGCAGGAGGCAGGGCCTTTGAGGCTCTTGTCAACAAGGCCTGGGTTGCCCTGTGAGTGAGAGCAGCAGTCTTCATTTCACATATGAGGAAGCTGAGGCTCGGGTGTGGGTTCCCAGTCAGCCTGTGGCTCCTCCTTCCCTATCTACCAGCCTCACAGGCCCTTTAAGATGGAGTGAGAGGACATACTGGCAGTACTGGGAGGCCGCAGGATGTGGCTGCGCAGGCCTCCTGAGTGCTTCGCTGTTGTGCAGGAGCTTCATGACTATGATTAGTCTTTCTTTTCTTTTTTTTTCTTTTTTTCTCTCTCTTCTTCCTTCCTCTCCGTCTCTCTCCTTCTTCCTTTCCGCAATAGCTTTGTGTCTCTCACTAATGACCATGAGCACCCCACCCCCATACACACCTTGGCCCCCTTGCAGGGTTAGTAAGCACTGATGTCAGAGCTCGGGTGTGGTAAGTGGTCAGGAGGTCTGGCGGAACTACTCTTCTGCCCACAAGTGCACATATTGCCTTTGCAAAAACAATTCCCTATTTGGCAGAGGGCAGTGTTTGCCCTGGGACAGGGCTTTGTAGCCCCATGCCAGGTCCTATTTATTCTGGCACAGTGATGTCCAAGCACTGAGTTTGTTGAACTTCCTGGATTCCTTATCATGCAGCCAGCCCTGGTGGGGAGAGGCGAAATTCTGAGGGGCAGGCAGGAAGGGACAGGGCCACTGGGGCTCGGTAGGGGAGCTGAGGGAGCACACTGAGTGCCCCAGATAAGGTTTCCATGTTCCCTAGTCCGGCCTGGCCCTGGATTTAGGGCATGGCAGGCTCCTTTTGCCACTTTACTAAGGGCATAGCTTGCCCTGTCCACCTCCACATTTTTCCTCTCCACTCCAAAATTTGCTTTTTCTCATCTCTCTCATTAAAATCTTCCTTAATAGAATCAGTGGAACACATTTTGTAGTGGGACTAGGTTAGTGACAAGTGATGTCCCTTCTACCACGTTCTCCTGTATATTTCCCTGCCTGGGGTTTTACTGATCTTGAGGGGTCTTATCAATGTTTCTGTCAGGTGAGCCCATAAGTGGCATCACAGAGATCCAAGAAGTCACTCACTATGACTGCTGTGGCTGATGGATTGTTGGGAGTGAGCCGGGGCCAGGGAGGTCCCTGGCCAGACCTGCAGCTCAGTGGCCATAGGCAGTGGCCCGGCTTCCCTTGCCTGAGTACAGGAGTCCAGTGCTGGAATAGTCTCCAGCTTGCCCAGCTGAGGCAACAGTTCTGAAGCACCTCTTCTGAGGCAGATATATTTAATTGGTCTCTATGTTGCTCCAGAGAAGTAGGTGACATGAAAAGCCCTCTTCAGAAGGCCTCCTGTGACCTTTGCATTCTTATTACCCCATCCACTGAAGGCCTCCTGCGGGCACCTTTCCATCCCAATTTCACAGCAACTAGCACTGCTGCTATTTACCTGCTTACAGATGAGTTGAGGCCAGTGTCTCAAGGTTACGAGCTGATGATCAGTGGCAGACAAGTTTTCCACCCATGGCTACCTGACTTGGATGATACTTCCTCTTCCGCTGCCCACAGAAAGGTCCTTCCCCCCCCCCCCCCGTCCTCTATCCTGCTTGGCCCTCCTGTGACAGGGAACAAGGCAGGAGAGGCAGGTGCCTGGGGTCCCCCTGGTTGGGTCGTCTGTCTGCCCAGTACCTTAAATTCCCTTATTATTTATGATCTGCTGATTCCCATGGTAGCTGGGAAAGCCACGCTCACTATGAAACCATCTCCCATCTTTCTCCAGAGGCAGTGCCCAGCCATTTACACAGTGGCACGTGGGGGAGAGAAGAGCCCTCTGGAAACCAGGATCATCAGCACAGTAAGAACAAGACATGCAAAAGGAGAGTGGGGAGAGAAGGAATGGCTCTGAATCCAGCTCCTGCTACCTACATGCAAAAGCTGAGGGTTCCTTCCAGGTACTTCCAGATTCCATCCTCATTTTATAAAAGCATGTACCAAGCTTAAAGGAGTTAAGTGCCTTGCCCCAAACCACCTAGTAACACAGCAGGGACAGGGGTTGACCTAGGCCTGTTCAGCCTTCTAATTCTCCAAGGCACAGTTTTCTACACAGGAAAAGGATGTCTCCAGCCAACCCTAGAGGATAGGTTTGGAGAAAGCCGCTGTTCCCATGAGTCAAAGCCCTGCAGTCAAGGTCTGCAGCCTGTCTGGCCCTGGCAGCTCTTGCCGCCCACCTGGGAAGGCCAGAGGCCTGCAGGTGCTCCAGCACGGTTAGTCATCGCAGGGAGTGGCCAGAAGGCTCCTCAAGAGGCTGCCTCCACAACCCCCTCTGCGCTGCTACCGCCACTGAGAACACTACCCCTGCGCCCAGGGGGTATTACTCACTTCCTTCCTGGACCCAGGGCCCCTGTGTGTGGGGGTTGCCCACTCCAGCCCTAACCATGGTCATGTGTCTGCTGGGACTGTGCGCAGCTGGGGCTGGGCAGCACCGAAATTCCCTTGTCTTCCTGGACACCTCAGGGACCCCATGTTGCATGACATCAGGCTCAAGCTGGACGGCCCCTGTTGAGAATATACATTAAACAGGGATAAAGTTATCTGGCTCCATTTTAGAATTAGATTACATTCATTAGAGAACATGTAGATAAAATGGTGAAGTTGAAGATAGAAAAATAATGTATGTGGAGTCGAGTAACAGGCCCGTTAGATTTTCCTCATGAGCAGGAATGGGGCGCCTGACATCTGTCAAACCTCTGTGTTTGCAAATGAGCCTCAGTGAGGTAGAGTCACCTATCTGACCAGGGCCAGAGCCCACAGAATGCAGCAACTCAGCCCAGGTTTGCAAAGCACCTGTGGCCAATTCTTCGGACATTCCGGTTGACTTCTCTCACACCTCAGGGTCCCTGAGAGTCCCTTTACTTTCTGCAGCATCCTGGGCAGTTCTCGCTGAGGCTGTGCTTTGGCGCATCCTCACCACCTGCCTGTGTTCCACTACACTCTCTCAGTGTGCTTGCATCTTCTCCTTATCTCCTGCCTGGGCTGGTAAAGGAGAGAGACAGCACTGATGGCTCCACACATGTCCTTCTTGCTCCCTTCTCCACCATCCAAGCAGAGTGAATTTAGGAAATCCAAATGTCTCCACACCACTCCTCCGCTCCACCCTGCTAAGGGTCCCCTGGCTCAGTGGGAAGTGATCAGTGAGAAAACGTGCAGAGTAGGTGATAGTCCCACAGGGTGTGATCCTGCACCCAGCCTGGGCCGGGCACAGAGCTAGGCATTGTGGAGATAAATGTTCCCAGAACTTAGAAGGAAAACCACGTTCTTTAGGCTACTGCTTTATCCTGCCCCTTCCCTGCTGCTCCTGCGCCCCAGGCCGCAGCTCCCCGCTGTGCTCAGGCCCATCTTTGCCCTTCAGGGACTCTGATGCCTCCTTAGCCCAGAACACTCTTTCCTTGATGGCAAGTCCTCTCTGTTTCCCTTCTTCTGTCACCCCCTGGGGTTTTTTAAAGAGCAACTCAAGGAACTCACCCATAACCTGCTACTTTGGAGAATTTTCTGTTCAGGAACAATAGAATCCTGGGAAATAGAGTAGGAAACAGGAACTTACAACTCCCTGATGGTTATTCTCTGTATGCATGTTTTTGTCCATGCTCAATAAATTCCAATAAAGGCATCGAATTCTGTGAAGGGAGATACCAGACACTGGACACTCATAAGTTAATATTCTGTATTAATTTCCGGGACCATCCCTCCAGGGCTCCTCATCTATAGTTTCAGCAAGACCTTTAAATGCTTTGTGAGTTACAAGGCCACTTCCGTGCGTGCTCAGTCTTTTGTGCTCAGGGCTCAGTGATCCTTGCTGACCCACATGTGTGACTCAGCCAAATCACCTGGTAGAGTCTGACTCGAAGCCTTCTTATTCAGGAAATGGTCTGGTTCTTGGGGCGTGCAGATGGCAATACAGCTGACCGACCCCTGCAAGGCCTTTGCTGTTCCTGTCACTGGCTGCCAGCTTTTGCAACATCAGCCCATGACCCCTGGCCCCTCTAGCCCTTCCTAATTTACCTGGAAGGGACATGCAGCCAACCCCTCCCCTTGGCCCCATGGGTTTCTGGAGTGATTGGTGTGGCCTTGAGGGAGTCAGCACCCTCCACTTCCCGCCTCCAACAGGACAGTGTGGGAGGGTGAGGTAGAAGTCCAGCCACACGCGCTGGTGGTAGAGCAACAAGTTCAGAACACGGCGTGAGGCAACCACTGACTCTTGCTCTCTGCCGCCAGGTTCCAGGATGGAAGAGCAGAATCCACCTAGTGATTTATAAGGAAGAAAATAATTTAAAACTCATTCTTTTACTAATTGAAAATCACAATTTCAAAAATAATGACATTAATAAAAGATTGCCCAGATAATTCTGTTCTGTGCTAGATAGGGTGAGAGTAGCAAGTAACCAATGTGGCTTCTATTTGCAAAAGACTGATGAGCCAGAGAAAGGGCCTGGCCCCCGCGCGCGGCCCGGGCGTAGTTCTTAGTCCTCTGCTAGCTCCTGATGGGTTTGCAGCACTGATACAACAGCTTGAAAATGACTCCTCTCAGCCTTGGACAGCCATTTTCCCTTGAAGGGATGGATCCCCTGTCTCTCCTCACCTTTGAAATTGCTTGGACCCTGTAAGGCAGTGGCAATGTGGCTGGGCCAATGCCACAGCCTGCAGGCTGGTACCAGCTGGCATACCTGCTCCCACCCATGTTTGAGGGTTGGATATTCCTTGGCTGCCTTCAAAACTGCAGGACCTGAGTTGACCTGGAAGCAAGGAGAGATGCTTGTGGACAACTTGAGGGATGGTAATGACACCCCCACTACACCCCAAGGCCGGGATTCAGGGGAGGTCACTGAGGCCCGGGAGAAAAGCCAGCACAGACAAGAGCAGGGAGCTGAAGTCTGCCTCAGAGCCCGTGGCCAGGAGAGGGCCTAGCAGCAGATGAAGGGGAGGACTACAGGCAGTCAGTGCCAGAGGACAAAGGCCTCCCGGGGGTGGGGGGGCGGGTGGGCAGGTGTGTGTGTTTGTGTGAACTGAAAACACAATGCGCTCCAGGACTTCATACTGGGGACTTCAGGACCCTCAATTTCAGACAGCCCAATGCTGAGTCCTGTAGGTTCTGCCCTGCCAGCTGCAGTGCCAGCTTGAATGCTCACCAAAGATACATAACAAATATTTGCACATTGACAACCTGAGCAGGTTTCTGTCTCCCTAGAGGGCTGAGGGCAGCATGGATGGTGGCAGCAACATCTTCAAGATCCATGACCATGAACGCATGGGCAGCAGTGGCCCCCACACCACTGCGCTCCAGGTGGATGGGCTCCTCTTGCCTCACAGGCAGTAGACATCAGTGGGTGAGGCAGTTCTGGGGCAGAGATGGCCCTGAGAGCTCAGATCTATGCGGGGAGATGATCACAAAGAGGACAGTACTGTCTATAAACCAAGCTGAGGTCGAGCGAGAAGCAGAGGCCTTCTGGGGAATGTGGCCTCATTCGGCCATTTCAGTTGCTTTGGGTGAGCAGTTCTGTTCATTCAGCAAATATTTATCGAGCTCTAGCAGATGCCAAGTCTTACCTCAAAGAGCTGTCATGGGGCTGGGAGGAGGTGCGACAGGCTGCTCCTGGCCAGGATGCGAACAGAGTGGCTCCGAGCATGTTTGTAAGTGAAGCCCCACTACCTGACAGAGCTGGGGTCCTCCCCAGATGCGCCGCAGGTGCAGGGCCACCAGCCGGGGCCCTTGCCTACACAGAGCTTGTCTTGGAGGAACCAAGAGCAAGGCCAGAGTGTATCCTGAGGCCTTTTTCGCTCTACCTTTCTCCTTAAATTATAGCCAAGTTCTAAGGCAAAGGACCCTGACAGAAAATGGCAAACTTGCAAAGGACTTGCTTCAACTGTCTTCCCATCTAGGGTGGCCTTTGTCGCTGCTTAGCTAGACATTGGAGTTCTTTCTCCCATATCTCTGCTGAGCAACAAATTAAATTTGAATATCTCCAAACACTAGGATCTCAGTATTGTCTCTACACCATGGGAAAGCTATTCAACTTTACTCTTTGACTTCTGTCAGAAAGAGGGTTGGTCTTATCATCACAGCTGTCTTGGGGACACACAGGTGGCCTGGGAAGACAAAGCAAATGAGGAGCCTTTGCCAGTCAGGAGAGGCCACAGCACACAAGAGGTGGGAGGCTGGAAGCTAAACTATACAAAGTCTGACCAGCTCGGAGGGCCACTCTGAACAGAAAGGACAGCACTCACTGCCCACTATACTGTGTCACCCGAGATATGATTGTCTCTGGCCCTGGCATGGGGAGTGACTGATATGTGTGTTCCTGACCTCAGGGGGCTGCTGGACAAACAGCAGTGATGTCTACCACATAGAAAATACTCCAAAGAGTTGGTCATTCCAGAGCCATTATGCTCTCACTGGGTACTCACTCTCCATGGGCATTGCCTAAGCCCCAATGCCTCACTTTGCAGTGTGCCCATGGGATTGTGTTGACCGAACAGCCAAGCGGATTTCCAGCTCTAATGAGTAATCAGAGTGAGGAAATTTGGTTTCAACAAACAAATGATTGACCGACTCTCCAGAGAAGCAAAGTAAACAGGACCCTAGATGAGGACTGTGTGTATTGGATGTGATCAAGGTGACCTGCCCCATGACAGGAAGGAGCCAGCGAAAACACTTCTTGTGGTTTTACTTGACCAATAGGCCCCAGTGAGCAGCATTTTGATGTGAGCAGATCTACTCCTAGGCTGTTGGGACCTGTTTCCATTCATGGCTTCAAAATTTTTCTGTGATGCTTTGCTGGGACTTGATTTCTCATAATACCTCTATCTCCCTGCTTCTGTGTCTGCAGGTAGGAAAGGTTAAAAATGGCCAGTTGGAAGGGAAGTAAATAGGTTAGCATCCAGGAGAACTTGGGGTGTCTAACCTGCCCTTGTCTAGGATGGTTTATGCTTCCCAAAGCCCTGGGCTTCAGGAGGGTGGGCTTGGAGCAGTTTGAAGGGGTCCCTGGTCAGGACAGACCTCCTTCCCCAGTGCATGATTCTTCAACCAAGAGGACTGCCATTTAGGTTGCCCTGACTGGAACATCATCCTAGATTATATTAGGGGAAGAGTATAGAAATCACTGCATTAGTCTAGAATTATTATAGAGAAGTGTCATGAGATGTGTTTTGAACAAAGAAAGTTTAACTCTCCAGAGTGAAAAGTGAGAGAGAGAGAATACTATGTGTGGCGCAGGACCACTGACTTCCCCTTCCCTATCCATCTGTCCCCGTAAGCTCCTCTGGTTGTGAGTCCCCAGGCAGCTAGGGTTCAGTGTTCGGTTCTCCCTGTTCCCTCACCACGAGCTACCTGCTCACTAGCTGCTCCATGGGAGACACCATGCGCTCTGAACCAAGGGGAGCAGGAAGAAGACAGCATCCTCTGGGTCTCCAGAATCTTTCTCACCCAAGGTAATCTCCATTTCTTCTGAATTAAATAGCAGCAAAAGACAGTGCAGTGATCTCTCTGCACACAAGTCATGATCACATCACAGAGATAGCATGGCATATGGATTGTATCCTGTGAGCTTTTGATAAATTAGGCATATGCCCTCTCTAGGGGTTGAACCTTTGTTGCCTGAGGCTCTTCTATGCCTTGTTTCCAGCTCAGTCATCTTCAAATGGCCAGCTATCGTGTGGATTTGGAAGGCTCCCCATGACCATGTGTTGCAGGCTTGGTCAGCCTGTGGGGGGAGTGCAGATGGGGAAACTTCAGGATGTGGGGCCTAATAGAAGAAAGTAGATTTGTTCTTAAAGGACAGTTGGGTCACCAGCCCCTTCCTGTGGCTCTCTTTGCTTCCTTGCTGTCTTGACTGAACAGCTTTGTTCTTGCATGTGCTCCTGCCATGACATACTGTGCCACCACAGGGCAAAGCAACAGGAGGATCAAGTAACCATGGATTGAAACCTCTGAAACTGTGAGCTAAAATAAACTTGGTCCTTTTAAGCTGCATATCTCAGACATTTGTTTTAGCAATAGAATGCTGACTAGTATACAACTCCTCAGGAGAGAAGTTTTTGAAAGACAAAGCAGGTAAGTGTCTAATGAAGTCATCAAAGACCTCATGTGTCTAGGGACTGACTCCAGAGCTTGCTCCTTCTAAGAAGCCACTCTGGTTCTCTTACCCCAGGGCTGGTCTGAGGTGGGATAGGAGAAAGCTGGGTTATAGGGACACTGAGGTGGGGAGGGGTCAGAGCTCCCATTTGCATTCTGGAGTTTAAAATTCCAGGAGGTTGGCACAGGCAGGGCAGAGCCCAGCTCTGGAATCCAGAAAGTGGCAACAGATTTTAGAAAATCTCAGCAGTGGCTCACTATGAATAGCAAGGATTTGGCCCAGGAGAGGCAGACAAGGGCACATAATGCAGTTCACGAGGTTTAGTCCACCGAAGATCATGCAGTACCCCTTGGGTTGATTGACCCATAGGGATTGCAACTTATCTATCAGTTTCTACATTTATGCAGTTATAATCACAAAATGGACTACAGAAAAAACAGAGATGTGTCCAAGTCTCCTGGACAGAACTGTCTCCTAGCTGTCTTCCCCACAGACTCAGAGATCCTTGTGCTATGTGCTGAGTTTTTGTGTTCCTTTCTCCACTACAGCAGGCAGAAAACAGCCCTGGGTAGTTTCTTTCTGGTATTTTCCTGCAGCTCCCAGCCCCAGTGCCACATAGAAGCTGCTTAATAAATACTGTCCATTGGCCCAGGAATGTTCTTACTGTTGTCCCCTGATCCACTGACCCAAGAAACACGGGTAGAGGTCCAGGTAGAGGTGTCTGAGACAAATGATGGTGGGAAAGACAAGCTTCTTACAGGCAGATTCCAGGGATTTGGATCTCAGCAGAGCTTCTACTACCCATGTGAGCATAGACAAGCTGTATATTCCAGGGAATACTGCTTGCCATCCTTGGAGTGGGCAGGATGGGGAAAATACTTTGTGGTCTTCCCAAGCCACTGTTCCCCTAGAGGTGAGATCCACTCTGGTCTTTGATCCCTTCCACAGTCCAGGCACTGATAGACCTGGTAGTGTTAATATTTCTTGCTCTCGGGATGCCCTAGGAAAGGCCCAAATCAACGTTGGCATCTTTCCCTGTCTCCTTGGCACACAGCCTGACTCCATCTTCCTCTCCTGCTTCACCACCATATTTGAGTACAGGGCACCCTAAACTCCTTGTGGTCCCCACACCTAACCGCTTGCACCATGCCCCTAGTTCTATTGTGACTTTCTCTTCCAGCTTCTGTGGTGGAACTTTCAAGTGGAGCCTTGAATCACAGGAGGCCTTCTGACAGCAATGTGTTGTACCTGACCTTTATTCTAGCCAGAGCCAGAGAAGTGACAGGCTTGTGAATGTATGCATACATCTGCACACATGTGTGTAGGTATGTGGGAGTATGAACCAGGCTTCTGAGCTGGCCCAATGCTGCCCAGCTTGTGATCAGGTTTCCTCCAGCCTGGCTACTGTACCTTGGTCCTTGGTTCAAGTCCTCAATGACTTCCCCATCCCAGGGGCCTCCTTCCTCTTTTTGGGCCTCAATCTGGTGGGACTGATTTTCTTCCTGGGTAGGCGGCTTTCACCAGGCCAGGAGACAAGTCCAGCTGATTCCGAGGATGAGGTTCTTTTCTGAAGCTCTTGCCCTTCCCATCTCTCACACTTAGGTGCTGGCGAGACTGGGCAAGAACTGTGCTGTGTGTCCCATTCCCTAAGCATGGCCTGGCATGTATCCCAACTCTGCCCCAGACCACCAACTAGACTGTGGGTTGAGAAGTCTGTCTTGAGGGGCATGGCCCCAATAATGGTGTCACATGGAAGGTGCTCTTTGCCAACGTCATTCTTCTGGAGTCCAGGAAAAGGCCAGAGAAAGAACCCACTTGATTCTGCATGCCCATTTGTCATGTTTAACATGTCCCACCGTCGATGCCTGATTCTCCCCCATAGGAGGGGGCCTATTGGGTCCCCAGCTGAGGGCAGGAGAGTACTTGGTGTCCAGGTCTTCCAGAGCCATGAGCTCCTGTGAAAATGGGCCATTTAGAAACTGCACACCCAGGCCTAAGAAGTGATAGCCTGAGGCCAACCTGTCGTCAGGGTCTCTCACCATCCACTCGGGCTCAGTTGGTTGCTAAGAGTCCTGGCTAAAGTGCAGATGGCAGAGGAGCCCCTGGTGGAAATGCAGGAGGCAGGGCGGGAGCCTCGCCTCTGAGGACAAGATCATCTTCCCTTCAGCCCCAGACCTCCGGCCTGTTCCTTAAGTCACCTCTACCTCCCAACATCACTCTCCTAAATGTGATGAGCCCTTTTATGTGTGACGGTGGTGGCAGGGAATGACCTTTTAAATCCTGGCTGCAGCGCCAAGACACAGAGGGGGAATGCAGGGTGGGGTACCGGCTCTGGCCCTGGACACTTTCAACATGAGGATCCAAGGGGGAAGGTCTTCCTGCCAGGACCTGCACTTTCTCTTCAGCAAGGGAGTGCCCAAAGTCCTACAGGGCCGACCGCGGGAACTGCCGTGAAGGGCAAATGAGATACAACGCTGTGCTGTGTGAGGCCCTGAAAAGACTTTAAAGTTCAGTAAGAGGCCTCAGTGTCACTGTTAGTGATCATCATTATTCGCGGAATCCACAGTCACTGTCCAAGGACCCAGAGTGCAGAGAAGGAGGCTCTGGGGCCCTGGCTTCCCTCCAGGCCTGTGGTGGCCCTCGGTCAACATTAGTTCTCTTCTCTGCCTTCCTTCCTAGACCTCCTCAGTTGGGGAAAAAGATGCCCAAAGTCACTGTGGAAGAGGAGTCACTTGCAGGAGGATGGCACTCATTTCTCCAAACACTCCAACTTGTCTGCCTAGTTTTGGCAGTACATTGCCACCCACGTGTTGCTCTCCCAGGCTGGCTGGCCATGGGAAACATTTCTGGTCATTGGCTGTCACCAGGCCCATCTCCACCCCTGGGGCTGTTGGTATGGCAATGTCCTCTGACGCACAGTGTCAGTCCGTGTGGATGCTATGCAGATCTTCAAAGCCTGGGTCCCCTAAGCAAAAAGCTTCACCCTAGAAAGCCTTCTGTTTGCTCTCCACATCTTTCTGAAGGTGTCATACCTTTATTTCCTTCTCCCTCCTTCTGCTTCCTCAAAGCAAATGTCATTAGGAACCATGTGCCAGTGTGAGACTTAGGCTGTGTGTGTTCCTGCATGCATAGTTTTCTGAACCGTCCTTAAGGTGGACATCCTCCCACAGGCACAGTGGGCTATTGGTGGTCTGTCTGGCTGGCTGGACATATGCTGTCTCTAGCATGAGCTGCCTATTCTTGGAATTGGATGTGCTTGTAGAAGTTCCAGAGGATTAATTAGTCTTTGAATAATCATTGGCTTTTGAGCTGCCCTGCAAGGGGCCACCTGCAAGAGGTGCTCCTTTTCCCTTAGCTCAAGTCACCAGAGTGTCTCTGCTTTTCTTTTGATGCTACATGATTCATTGTACCGGGGGAGATCTGCCAGTTTGGGTGGGCTGGGCACCTGCAGGAGGCAGAGACCAGGACTCCATCTAATGCGTGGTTTTGGGTTCACACTGTGTGTTCACTGAGCACACACAGGTGGTACACACCTTCCTTTGGAGCAGGTCCTGCAGGGACCAGAACCTTCCATCTGAGTAGGAATGGAAGGGTTTCCTCTGGGGCCTGCATTCTTTTTTTTTTTTTTTTTTAGGTTTTTTGAGACAGGGTCTCGCTTTGTGGTTCAGGCTGGCCCTGAGCTCAGCCTCAAACTCACATCACAATCCTCCTGCCTCTGCCTCCCGAGTGCTGGGATTACAGGCGTGAGCCACCACGCCCGGCACTAGGGGCCTGCATTCTTGAGGATGGGGAGTAGGTGGGTAAACGGCAGGTAGCCACACACATCCTGCATATATCAGGAGGGGACAGAGTGTGCTGGGCTGTGATTTCTGAAGAGCAATTATATAGAAAAGGCAGTGTTTGCAGAGACACTGTGAAGTTAAGGACGATAACCAGATGGAGGGCACCAGGGTCTGATCACATGAGAACCTGGTGCCATGCTGGGGCCCCAGCAAGCCAAGGAGTTATTTGTAGAAGCTACACTCAAAGCATGAGGTAGAGGAGCTTGTACACTAATCCTTGGCTCACCGAAATACAGCCAGGCCCAGAGCAAAGTAAGAGAGGGCCTGGGCAGATCCCCAACTTCCTCCTCCACCACAGGACCTCTTGCAGGGCCCCCTATTGGCTGAGTCCAGGGGAAGCTGGAGGGCAAGATGGCCCAAGGATGTTCTCCACAGAGAGGGTCTTGCTGGGGAGCAGAGCAGGGTGAGGACATGGATCAGGTGATAGGGTTTCAGCCCCTGTCTGCCACTGATTTCTCATGTGATGTTTAACATTTGTTTTGCTGAGCTCAATCTTGGCTTCTCTCTCTGGAGAAGGCAGATGCTGGCCGAGCCAGTGTGTCTCCAGATTGCTACTGCACTGCCTGTGTGAAAGGATGGCAGAGGAGGCAGATGACTGTTGTCTCAGAGCCAGGCCGCCCCTGATGGAATCCACCACTGCAGGTGGAGCTGCTTCCGGGCCCTGTAGCTCCATAGCCTGCTGTGCACACAGTACCTGGACAGCTGGGAAGGGATCTTGTCTGAAGGTCCATGGTGGAGATGAGGTCACGTGACTGACTGATGTTCCTGAGCTGTGACAGCAGGAGGACAGTTGCCCCTGGGCCCACCAGGGTGGGGATGGAAAGTCCTCTTATAAAGTCCCTTGTCTGGAGACTTTTAAACATTTCGGCAGTTTAAACAAAAACATGTGGATAAAAGTAAAGAACAGAGATACAGCAAAAAACCACAGTGATGGTGAGAGTTATTAACAAGTATTAATGGCTGAAATTTAAGGAAGAGGTAATACCAGTTCTATATAAACTCTTCCAGAAAACTAAAAGAAACAGGCTATTTTCCACATTTTATTGAGCTAGTGTTATTTACTACCAAATCAGACAGAGATATCATAAGAAAAGATGGCAGCAGATGTCATGGACACAAATGCAAATGTTCCTTAAATTGTTTTTTTTTTTTTTAATTTTAGAAAATTGATTCCAATGGTGCATGAAGCAGATAAGATATTGGAACCATGGGCCGGGGATTTAGCTCAGTGGTTCCGGCACCTGTCTTGCAAGCGCAAGGACCTGGGTTCGATCCCCGGTAACCACATACCATACTGGGTGTGGAGACTCACGCCCAGCAGCAACCAGTACCACATACCTCAGTGCCAGGCATGGTGGCTCACGCCTGTAATCCCAGCACTCGGGAGGCAGAGGCAGGAGGATTGCTGTGATGTGAGTTTGAGGCTGAGCTCAGGGCCAGCCTGAACCACAAAGCGAGACCCTGTCTCAAAAAAAAAAAAAAAAGGTATTGGAACCAAACGGAGCTTATCACAAAAACATGAGCTGACTTAACATTTCAAAAGTCAATCAATGAAACTTATCATATTGACTGACTGAACCAGAAAAACCACATGATCATCTCAACAGAGGCAGAAAAAAAGCGTGACTAAATTTAACATCCACTCAGAATAAAGACTGTTAGTAAAGGAGGAAATAGAAGAAAACACCCTCAGTTTGGGGAAAAGAGTGGTCTACAAAAAGACCCTGGCTGACATCATAGTCTGTTATTCAGTGATGATCAGAAAAGTAAATAAATGAAAAGAATTCCCAGGGCATGGAAATAGGATTTGAAAACATTTCATCAAAGGAGATAGATGGACACCTCAGGGTGTGAGGATGTGAAGATGTCCTCAGCTCCGTCATCCTTGACATCATCTCTCAGGACAGCTCTTCCTTCAGCTTCGTGTATCTTCAATGGTAGAGGCCAGTCTCTCAGGGCACTTCCTAATACAATCAAGAGACAAGGTGAGCGTGGACAGATGGAGCCACTTTTGTGGCACACTGATTCACAGCAAGTTTTTTTTGATATGTATGGACACACTACAAATTATAAGTAGTGTAGTAAATACATAAGCCTGGAATGTGGTCATTTATTGCCACTATCAAGTATGTAACATACCCAGCTTCATACACCAGACTTCTATGCACTTGGCAGTATAGTAGTTTTCTTCACACCAGCACCAGTGTATCACACTACTTGTTATGAAAGTTACACCACCATAATACATTCCTGGGAGATGGACTTTATCACCTCCGTTGTAATCTTATGAGACCCCTGTCACATATTTGGCCTGTCACCAACTCTAACATTGTCATGTGGCGTGTGACTGTTAATTTTCAGAAGTGGTGCTAGGTGCATGCAGTTGCATCTGATCAGGTGGCATGATTTCTGATTCGCTTGCTTCTGGGACAATGTATATGTAAGGGGCGTGTCAGCGGATGGATTTGTGCGATACTCATTTTTCTTTTTTTTAGGTTTTTTTTGAGACAGGGTCTCGCTTTGTGGTTCAGGCTGGCCCTGAGCTCAGCCTCAAACTCACATCACAGCAATCCTCCTGCCTCTGCCTCCCAAGTGCTGGGACTACAGGCGTGAGCCACCATGCCCGGCACTGTGGTATGTGGTACTGATTGCTGCTGGGTGTGAGTCTCACACCCAGTATAGGTATGTGGTTTCCAGGGATCGAACCCAGGTCCTTGCACTTGCAAGACAGGTGCCGGAACCATTGAGCTAAATCCCCAGCCTATACTCATCTTTTTTTAAAGAGAATTCATAGTTACTCCTAGTACAAGTTTATGATTGCAGGATTTTAACTTTTCTTATTTTACCTTACCATTATATCTTTTCTATTATGCTGAAAACCTTAACTATATGAACATCCTTCCTTGTCTACAAAGCATCTGAGGCTCTCAGCCTGTAGTGCATGGAAGACACAGAACAGCCTCTGTGTGTAAATCACACGTATGTGCGAGCACGGAGCATCCCTCCCTTAGGAGAGAGGATTCAGACCAGATCACCATGCCAAGGATTGTGCTGCGCTGACTCTCGGGCTCTGTGCTCCAGATGCCATTAGCAGCTTTTCATTGTGATAGTCCAAAGCTCCTCCGGACGTTAGAGCCCTGATCAGGACTCTTAGTCTAGGACAGCAGGAAAAGTATGAGTGCATCTGGTGGGTGTGGCGTCTGTAGCTTTTCAGGAGGGTTGGGGGTTTCCTTTGGGAAATGTCATAGAAAGGCCATAGAGACCATATTAATTTGTGCGGACTAACATAACAATAGCCCCGACCGGGTGGCTAAAAGACAGTTCTGGAGCCTGGAAGTCTGAGCTCAAGCGCTGGCCAGGTTGGGTCCTTGTGAAGGCAGCAAGGGAAAATTTATTGCGGGCTTCTCTCCTGGCTTCCAGCGGTCTGCTGGCAGTTTTCTTGGTGTTCCTTGGGGCTCAAAAGCATCATTCTCACCTCTGTCTTCTCTTCATGAGTCTGTGAGTCTAAACTTGCCCTTTTTATGAGAACATCAGCCGTAGTAGATTAGGGTCCGCTCTAAAGACCTCATCCTGACTATGACTGTGAATCCCTCTGCCCGAGGAAGACCAGTCTACAGAAGCATGGGGTTAGCGCCACACTGAGTCTGTTGGGGAAATGTAATTGCTCCTATGTCAAGCAAGGACACCGCTGTCCTCAGCTACCAGAGGGTCATGCAGCAACTCTTAGAGTTCCCTGTCAGACCTGACTTTAACCTCTCTCACTCTCTCGATGCAGCCCAGGTGGTGTCAGCAGCCCCTTCTGGGGCATCTGTGAAGAATCGTTGAGCTCATGAGCTTGAAATCCTGGGTGTGTGACTGATACATGGCAAATGTTGCATGAGAAGCTCTGTTACCTCAGTCATTTTCGTGGAATCCAGGGCAGGTTAGCTGCAAAGATGTTAGCTTATAGGGTATAGGAGTGACTTCTGAGCACCCCCACCTACAGATGAGGAGAAAGGAGACTACTGACTAGCATGTGCCTTTTATGTGCCAGACCCTGGGGCTAGGACCCCACAGATGTTACCCTGACATTCATTCTTACCCTGCAAAGAGACCTGTGTCTCCATCGTCCAAGAGCAGAGTGTGGGGTGTGCAACCCCTCCTTCTTCTCCCCCATGAAGTGCACAGAGGTCCCCACCTCCCCCCGTGAGCTTCCCCTGTTCTGCAATGAAGAGCCCTCTGGCCTGCTCTGGCGCCCAGCCTCCACAGCCCTGCCAGTGACATGGGGCCAAGGCACTGCTGGGCTCTCCACCCCAGACTAGGTACCAAGAGACATGAACTGTGTGGGGAATCCTTCCTACTCACTGGCCACAGAAAGAGGCTTTGTGAGTGAAGCTCAGCTTTTCACTGTCGAGCACTGGGTATGTTTCCTTCTTCAGGCTGGTCAATTGACTCTGAGCTTAAAATCAATAGAACTAAAACCTACTCAATATTTCTTCATTTAAAAAAGCCCTAAGGCTGGGTGCAAAATCCACTTATTACACAGGTATTTGCAAGAGTGGATTACCTTTCAGTTCACATTCAGCTGATTTGGAAAGATGTCAGCACCCCACACTATGATGGCTGCAAAGGGCCCAGAATCTCTGCTCTTAGACGGGGTGAAAGGCCTGGCCTATCCCGCTCTTGATCCTCAGAGACCCCTCTGGTCCCCTCCAGCCCCATCCAGGCTCTGGCTCTTTTGCCTCAGTGCTGTCCCAGTTTGGACCCTCACTCTGTTTTTCAGCCTGATTCTTTGCTGCTCTTCACATAACAACTCAGAGTTGCTGCCAACTCCAGGGCAGAAGCAGGGAGGACCTTCCCTACAAACCTCCCTCTCCGTTTATCTTCGTGCTGGTTTGGGGAGAACCCACTGGCCAGCAGGAAGGGGAGGCAAGGCTGGGCTCCCTCCCAACCCTGTCCCAGTGCCTGGCACAGAGCTGGGGACCCAAGGCTGCTCTCCAGATGTGTGCTTAAGAGACAGAGGCATAGCTGCTTATTTCAAGGGAGGGGCTGGCCTGTCCCTTGATGGTCCTGGGCTGCTGGACTGGGCCACAGGTCTGAGTCTGTGGGATAACAGTAACAGTCACAGATTCCCATGCAGCCCTTCTATCTTTGGCAACTGTCTCAACTTACATCCACTTTCTCTTAAGGTTGGTGATAGTGAGGCTGCAACTCAGGCCTAGCAGGGGCTGGGCTTGTCCTTGGCACCACACAGAGGGACAGGTAGGTCCTTGGTTGGGTGCCAGCCCCTGAGTAAGAGGCCTCCTCAGCCCTTCTGTATTTGACTTTGTCCTCAAAGGGAGAACTCAGGGGTGGAGGGCAGCCCTGGGCCTATACAGTGTACCCTTCAGGGCTTCCCTAGCCCAAGCTGGTCATGAAAGGAGAGGGGAAGAGGGAGCAACAGCAGCTGCCTGCTTTAGGATAAGAGGCATTTTTATTGTAGTTCTCTCACCGCCCCCCACCTGTCCTGCCACCTCCCCTTACTCGGGACGCCCCATCCCTCCACCTAGCTACACACTCTTCTGCTCACTCTTCTCTTTCCTGCTCTTCTTTTCCGAGACTTAACACAGGGGCAGTGCTTGCCATGCCAGCCCTGCTCACTGTCCTTGAGGCTCCGTGGCTCAGCCTGTCCGCCCTCCATCTTGAGCTCTTCCCAGAGGGGCTGGCAGCCCAGGGCTGGCCAGGCAAGGTCTTCCTGCACCCTGAAGTCTTGGGACACCTTCCTCATGCTTCACCCTCCCAAGTCCATCTGCCTTCTTCAGCCATGGGTAGCAGCCTGCTGCTCACCAGGCCAGGGGAGGATGGAGAGGAGCTCCTTCCGGCCCACAGCTCCTCATGGTCATGGGAAGCCCAGTTGTGTCAGCCCCACTTCATGGATGAGAACACATCTCTGTCCGGCTTCCCTTCCTCTTTTATTGCTCAGACCAACAGTCCAAACTGTGACTGTGCCTGAGCCCCCTGGGCTTGCAATTTCCTCACTCCCTTCCCCCCTTGGCCTCTTCTCTAAATCATGCTGTGCGGGGCTCCGGCTTAAACTTTTCTATTGATATTTTCCCATGGTTTTGCCTGCTGGTCACCTTCCTGCCACCTGTTTGGGAGGGGATGTAACCCACATGAAGAGGAAAAGCTTCTGTTTGACCTGGAAGCCAAACTGGCACACAACTGCCAACTTGGCCATCACAGCCTGCTTAGTTTCTACCTCCTCTGGCATCTTGAACCCCAAATTGCATTAATTTGTTGGGACCCATCTTCTAAGACTTGCCTCTGCTATGGCTGACTTAGGACCCTCGGACACAGAGTCTGTCTACTTGTCAGAAATGGAGCATTTCAGCTTCAGCTCCCCCACTTGTACTGAGCCCAGCCCCAGGAGAGGGAGGTGGGGCTCACAAATGCACTGTCACACACATTATGAGAAGCAACTCTTCAACTGCTCAGACCATTCAGATCTAGCAATGAGTCCAACGTAATATGTAGGTCCAGACTTTCCTTTTCACTTTGGCTATGACCAGCATGCCTTAAGAGGGGTCCATTTCTGTGTCTGGTCTTCAGCCCCAGTGATTAGAAGTTTTTCCACTGCTGGTCCAGACCCTCCTTGAATTTTTAATAGTCTCACTCCTTTTGATAAAGCAGATCTTTTAATGCTTCCATTGTTTTGTTCTTGTTCTCTAAATTGCAGCGGTCCTGGGATGGGACTTGCCTAACTGGTGAGAAAGAAGCAGCACTGATTTCCACCTTTATAGTTTTCAGCCACTTTGAATTTCTATTCCAGGTGAATCTCTTGACCTGGCCCCTTCCTGGCAATGTGGGCAGAGGATTCCCTATGATTAGGGGTCACCACGAACACAACATGACATAAACCAAACAGAGAGAAAATAGTGCAACCTAGAGACCCAGTAACCACAGACGCTGACCCAGCTGCTGACCATGGACTACTATGTGGCCCATAATTGATGGAAGCTATGTTATTCAGCATCTTCCTCTCTTTTTTGCTCTAGGGTTAAAGAAGATACTCCTCTTATAGCACTTGGTGCAATACTGGCTATCATAAGCCCTCAGTGAATTCCAGCCACATTGGTTTGACTATCATTACTTCCTATGAAGTTGGATCGCCCAAAATTGCCATGTTTATAGATCTGAAATAATTAATTTCATATGTTTCCATACAATATTTTTTTCTTCAACATGGGCTTATCTTCTTACCACATGAAGGCATCTTAAAAGGACTCCACATCCCTATCACATACAGGAAATTAGTTGCACTTGCCATAAAAGAAGGCAACATACTTACAATGACACCAAAGTGATACTATAAATTCTTCCATATCTTGCCTTCTCAAGACACCATTCTGAAGCTGCTATCTCGTTGTTTCAGGTGGAGATTACCAAAACAGGAAAAGGTTGAGAGTGTAAAATCTGTGGAGGGATAAAACTCCATCCTGTGGCCAATGTCATTCCCAGAATAAGAAGTTGCTGGAATCTGACTGGTAGGAGACAGCTGGCCAGAAACATGACCCATATTAGGACGCCGAAGCACGGATGCAGGAATCCCAAGCTTCTCAGCCGTGGGCCTCAGAAGAGAGTCTTTGCCCCTGAAGGCCAAGGGGTGAACAAAGGGACCATCCAGCCCAATCTCATGGTTTTCCTGATGGGGAAACCAAGATCACGAAAGAAGCAGACATCCCTGCTCACTCACAGGGTGGAGTCTCCTGTGACCCAGGACCCTTGCCCTATTCCTTCTGCACCACTCGGAAGCCCTCTGCAAGGTCCTTTCTGCTGCGGACTACCTGCTCCACAGGTCACAGCTGTGGTGCCAGGCCTTCCTGACTGATTGCTGTTGGTGAGCCTTTCTTCTCCAAAGAGGATGTTTTGGCCTTAATCAACCTTGTGCCTGAAGCTAGAAGAAACAATAAAATACTGAACAGGCATAGTGGAAGTAGCTTTTGATCCAAAATGTCCTGGAAGTCTCCAGCATTTGAAAAGTGGTTGGATTACAGTAGCGCTATGCTCATCAGTGGATCCAGCCTGTTCTGCCTGACTCTAAACCCATGATCTTCCCATCTCATGGTGCTCCAGCATGGGCAAAGAGTAGATACGGCCAAGAAGAGACCCTTGAGCAGAGAAGGAGCTGGGACCCTGAGTGGAGATGTTCTCCTAAGGGAGCAGAGGCCCAAAGCCCAGTCCTAGATGCCTCACTCTGAGCTCCCAACTTGTAGCTCCACCCAGACGAGATTTCCTTTCATACCTACACTGCTCCTCTAACAGTGGCAGGATGGGGCTCCTGAGGATGTGACTTGGCTGCCACCATCCAGTTCCTCCTGCCCAGCCCATACTGAGGCCCTCTAACTGAGTCTTCTGTCCTTACTCAGGTTCCTGCCTTCGCTCCTTCCAGCAGCGACTACTGTGAAATCAGACCAACTCTCTGCCAGGGATGCCTCCCACTGGTTTGCCACTCCCCTTACAACAAACTTGTGGGGAATCCTGGCCATAGCCCGCCGGCCTTACACATGATCTGGCCCCAAGTAAGTCCCTTCAAACTTCCTCCTCCTCACCCTATCTCATGCTCCATCCCAGAAGCCCCAGCCTTTCTGTCACTCTTGAAAAATACAAAATATACTCTACCTATTCTCAGGACTTTGTGT
Source organism: Petromus typicus (assembly GCA_004026965.1). NCBI lineage: Eukaryota > Metazoa > Chordata > Mammalia > Rodentia > Petromuridae > Petromus > Petromus typicus. The sequence continues at coordinate 27,948 of PVIR01002314.1, read as the reverse complement.
TTGCTGCCCTCTGGTCTTGCAAAACCCTGCCTGAAGATATCTGCATAGCATCAGATTCTGAACACATTTCTTTAGTCTTTGGTTGCCTATCTCCATTGCAATCTGAGTTCTGGGGGGAAGGGCCCATCCCCCACCACAAAGCACCTGCCACGTGGTCAGCCCGATGCATAGTGTCCATCTGCTGGCTCATCTAGCACAGAGCTGAGTCCCACAACCAGCTGTGCCTTTCTCAGCCCACCTGGGGGCCCCAAAACAGAACAAGTGACAAGTGTGTCTCCTTGGGTGCCTACGACTGGCTTTGGAGTGGCCCACATTGTTCCCAGAAATTAGCAGCGGCCACTGTGTTCAGGGAAAGCACTCCACCGCATAAGCCCCAGCACTGGAGGGAGAAAAGAAAAAAGACATGCATGACCCCCAGGAGGGCCACTCCTGGGGCCTTTTCCCTGCCTGCAGCGCACACTTCATTTAATTTTCACAGTGGAGGGAGATGCGGGGTCTTTTGAGCATCGATATCCTCGTGGGCAAGTCTAAGTGTCAGACAATGCATGGAGGAGCGGCACACGAGCGCGCCGGCCCCGCTGTCAGTCTTGTCCAGATTAACAACTTCATCTGAGCCTTTGTTGATATTGACACTCGGTTGCTAGGTAACATGTTTACTGCCCAGTGAATAGGACTTGAAGGCCAGAGGGGGCACAGTCAACAGATTGGCAAATAGGGTGAACGTGCCATGACTTGATGTGCCCGCAGTGGTTCCCAGGAGTGGAGTGGGGAAGCCGAAGTTTCTGGGGGAACTCTCTGGGGTCAGCATGGCCTCATGCTCAGGTAGGGCAGGTCAAGGTCCAGGTCAATCCCGGTGACAATGGTGATCCTGGCCTCTCCAAAGGAGTCCTTGTGTTCAGCAAAGCTACAGCACTATCTGCAGCACTCTCAGGGCCCAAAGAGGAGCCTCAGCATCCCCAGCGGCTGTGTCCATGGAGCGCAGTCCTGGGAAGGATGTGCTGCTGAGTCAGGAGACCCTCTCACCTGTGGCTGGGAGATTGGATGCCTGGTTTTACCACCGTACCTAAGAACGAAAGCCTACCCTGCCCTGCCTGGATCATTAGGCTGTCCAAAGGAATGGAAGAACCAGCCATGTACTGGTTTTCATGCTAGAACAGCGAGTCATCTGTTAGGTCTTAGTACTAGTCTGTGAAGCGGGCTATTTGCTCCTTTTTCTGATAGTTGAAGGGCTGAGTCTGTGTTGTGCAATTAGCTGAAGTATCTAGGAGGATATTCAGTCTGCAAACTCCACAAACCCTTCCTCCCACTGTCCCATTCCATCTTTAAGGCAGAGCCTCCAGAGTGAGGTGCCAGGCATTGGTTGAGCTTTCTGGGGAAGCAAAGAGCCACAAGGAAGCAGTTGATCCAAGCCCAAGAACGGAAACAAGGTTAGTCTTGGAGAAAGGGCCTCTGCACACAGAGTCACAGCCCAGGCACAGTGTGAGCTTCCAGAATGGAAGAGAAGAGGCCCGGGAGGATGAGACCATCCCCACCCTTAACACAGAGCCAGGTGCCAAAGGCTCCCACCTTTTCCACCCAAGAGGAAGTGACACAGGACACGTGAATCATCACCTGAGGTCAGATGGGCCCTAGCTGTGTGGTCGACATTGCCACTCTCACTCTGACCACACATCTGCGCTCTCTCCCAATCTGTGTGCCAGGGGCTTTGTTCATCCCATGGCCAGTCACTGCGCCTTCTTTCTACAGCTTCTGCAGCTGTGACAGAGATGAACCTGAGGTCCCTGTGTCTCCAGGGCATTCAGTGGAGCAGAGGAGGTAGAAATTATCTCATTACACCTGCGCTGGGTTCTGTTAGTCAGCTTTCTCTTACTGTGACAAAACACGTGAGCAAAACACCTTAGAGGAGGAAGGATTCTTTTGACTCACTGCTTCAGAGACTGCCTTAGTCCACAGCAGCTCATTTCATGGCAGCTGGCAAGTAAATGGGGAGAACTAGGGATGAGATACAGCCCCAAGGACATCTCCCTTCAACGAGACCCTGACCCCTGAGCCCTTACAGCCCAGATGAGGCCATATTCTGGAGGGACTGAGCCAGCTTGTTGCAGAACCAAAGAACAAGGGCCCAGTCACATCCCTGGGGGCAGCTTAAAGCAAGCGTCACACAGAGGACCCAGATGCAGTCATACAGTGTGACCAGTTCACGCAGGAACAAACTGAGGCGAGCCCTCTGGGGGACAGCATGGGGACTTCATGACTCCAGAGTGATGCTGGAGCTTGGGCTGCACAAGAAGAGCAGAGGGAGCAGAGCAAGTGCAGAGAAAGGGGGCTGGGATGCTGCCAGAGGAATCAATCACTTGGGAGAGCAGAGGCCACCCTCCCAGAGATGGACAGGCGCAGACACGCCTGCCAAAGGCATCACCCTGTGACCCATGTCTGGAAAGGGAAGCTGGAGCGAACAGCTCAGAAGAGAAGTAGAAGAGTCCGGGGGATGGACGCTCAGGTCCCCAGCCCACAATGCCGCCACCTGGCTGTGTGTCCTGGCCCTTGTTTCTCCATTGTGGAGGAAGAATTTCCCAGACTTCACAACAGCTTTTCCTGCTCTGAGATGATGCTGCCTCTTCCCAGGGGCCCTTTGCTGCACTGAGGCTCAGGTCAGGCCATCCGCAGCCCTAGAAAGTGTTGCCAGGTGAGTATCCTGGGGAAAGGGACTCAGGAGAATGGCTTCCTGTGTGACCCTGCCCACTCCAGCATCACTGGGATGGTGAAGTCTGAGCTGCCCCATTAAAATTCTCTCCAGGAAGCCTTGCCAGACAGGGAGGAGGCAGGGGGCAGATGGGGCACTGAGAGGCCAAGTAATCTGCTTAAGGTCACCCAGCAAAGCAGCAGCAAGCTGGACCCGGCCCCAAGCCTCCAGATGTCCAGTCTGATGCCCTGCCCACTGGACCATGAGGCCTTTAATGAGGCCACCTCCACAGGGGCTGCAGGCTGGCCCACCGCCCAGGGCCGGTGACTTGCCAGGCATCCCAATCAGCCACTCTGGGGAGGCCCTGCCCTTGGCGGCTGGGCACAGAGGCTGGGCACAAATGTGCCAACCAAGACTGGCTGTTCTGCAAAGCAGCCTCTGGGTATGAACACGCCCCACCCTCCCGCCAGGACCCCTGTGGAAGAGGGTTCTATATCCAGAAAGAGATGAAGTATATCTCAGGGGTTATGGCATTGCTGCAGGCCACACTGTGAGAAGGACTCTTTCCCAGCCCAGGCCCCAGGGGGTCACCTCAGCTGGCCTGAGCTGCGGAGCCTGTACTCAGCACTGCAAGGTCTACAGCTGGCAGCCCCACCCCTCATCCCAAGCTGGAGCGGATGGCTGCAGGATGAGGCCTGGATGCAGCCCTTCTTGTTCAGACGAGAACACCAAGGGTCAGAGGGCAGAACTACACTTGGATCACACGGAGAGATGATGATGAAGGTATGACTCTGCTGGTGTCTCCTCGATCCGGGCCAGGCCTCGTGCATTGCCTTTTAGGTCTTAGGTCTGTCTCCATCCTGGTAACCTCTGGAAAAGCCTCCCTCTGCAGAGTAATGGATAGACTCCATAGGCTCAACCCGGCTCCTGGGGGCCCCTCTGAGCCTAGCTGGCTTAGCAAGAGACCTGCCAGAGAGTCTTGAGCAGCGAGCACAGGGCATGAACTCGCAGACAGGGTGGACCTGAGCAGGCAAGGAGCATAGATTTCCCCTGGAGCTGCTTCGAGGGCTTTGGAGCACAGAAAGTTTGCTACCCAGACCTGGGACAGGAGGGCAGACAAGAGCCTGAGGAAGCACCACCTCAGGGCCTGGGGTTGGGTGCCCACCACGTCACTTGTACAACCCTCATGGAGTTGAGTTTCTATGTCTATTTGGGAATTAGAGGGCATCACATGGCAGGAAGACCCTGGGGCTGCTTTCTCCAAACCTGAGCCCCTGTGCAAAGCCTGAAAGGTGGTGCCCAGGGTGGGCTCCAGGGCAGCAGAAGCAGGGCTCTCTCTGCCTGCCACCCGCTCCTGGTGGCTGGCAGTCGAGCCCGGTGAGGGCTGGGGGTGCCATTTTTTCCCAGGGCTAACCTTCCCCCTCCTCTTTCCTTTCCTCTCTTTGCTTTCAACGGCACCCCCCACCAACACACGCACACCTCAAAGAGACTCAATTCATTTACTCCCCTCCCCCACCCGCCCTAGTCTTTCCAAGAATCTTCTGGTCCTGTTCCCCACTTCCCCTTACCCCAGCCCTCTGGGATCTGAACAGGGACAGGTCACCAAAAGAAGGGGCGAGGGAGAGGTAAAGTAAAAAGCACATGTCTAACAACAACAACAAAACCTCCTGGCACACCACATTGTGCTCCACAAGCTGGAAACACACAACAAGCCGGCATCTGTGTGGAATAATAAAACCGGGTGTGGACGTGTCATTCTCACAGGGCATTTGGCTGAGCCCGGGCAACGCGAAAGCATGCATAGTTAACGCTCCTGACTGTGTGAAGCCCTTTGTCGCGGGCACCGGCTCCGCGAGAGACCCAGGGCCCGGGGCTTGGCAAGGGCTTGAGACATTTCTTGGAATGGTTTCTTGTTCATCACTGACACTCGTAATGAGAAATTTATACACCATCCTAAGCGGATAAATTAATTTCAAACACTTTAGACTTTGGAAGACAATGGCTCCTGGCAGGACCCTTTATCACTCATTTTATTAAAAAAAAGAAGAAGAAGAAGAAGATGAAGAAGAAGAAAGAAAGAAAGAAAGAAAGAAAGGAGAAAAAATGCCCTGAGGACATTCTAAACAAAACCCGTGTGCCTGTCTGGCTCTGGAGCTTGCTGTCCAGGGCTGGGGGAGCCCTGCTCAGGCCCCACGCAGGCCGGGTCCATGGGTCACTTGGAAACTTCATTAAAGGGTGTACAGCTCCTTGAGCTGTCCCCTCACCCCTGGAGAACACAGCTTCCGCTCACCCCTGGCCCCATTTGAAGTTGGCATTCTGGCCAAGGAGTGGGGTTTCTCAGGCTGCGTTTGTGAAAGGTAATTAAATTGTGATAATGTTTCCATTCAGCCCCGGCTTGGGTGAAGCTTGGGGACTCATCAGACAGACAAGTTCTTGCCATCCGCTGAGCACCCAGGCCAGCCTGGCAAGAGTCCCTGCCAGGATGCCCTGAGCTTCCAAACCAGGGATGGGCCTGCTCGGGAGAGTGAGCAGGAGGGACAGCCGCGTGGTTCCTGCCTCGAGTTTCCTTGGGAAGGCACCACTCAGTGCACCTGCTGGTGGCCCAACCCATCAGTGTGGGCATCAGGAATGGGGATTCAGCTCCAGGTGGCCACAGCTGTGCTCTGTCCCGGGCCCCAAACCCTACTAGATCTTCCTTCCAGGAATATCGAGAGTGAGAGGAAGGCACAGGAGAACTGTCGGGGTGGGAGTGGCATCCTCTCTGGGATGGCACTGCCATGCTCAGGAGACCATCCAGAATCCTTCAGGTCTGCAACCCACTTGCCCAGGCATGCCCTCTGCCACTGCTCTGTCCAGAGCTTACCTGCCTCCCCACCCTCTCCACATCCTACCAAATGCACTGCCAAAGCAGCTCCTGACTTTTGCCAAGCTGGAGGGCACAGAGAAATTAGCAGTGTGCTCAGTGCTTTGGAATAAATGGAGACACCAAGGGCACTAACGGGGGAATGACATCTTTCTCTACTTTATAAAATTATGCTAAGCAAATGAAATTGAAATGCATAGGGAGCATAATAAATCACAACTTTCTGTAAGCTTTTTAGAAATCTTTTAAAAGTGATTAAATGAGAAACAGCTGCTTCCTTGAAGAAAACTTGTTTTTGTATCAGCTGGCCACATGCAATTCCAGAGTGAGAAGCTTTTAGGTTTGTTTTTAATTTTTTTAAATTTCGAAATAATGACTGACTCACAAACAGTTGCAAAAATAGTATGGTGAAGTCCTGTGTATCCGTCACCCAGCTTCTCCGGTGGAGACAGCTTACGTCAGTTGGGGCGTGTCCAAAAGCGGGAGGTCCAGCGGCTGTTTTTAATAAGCAGGTCTCCAAGCCCCGCCCCCAAGATGGATTCACATAGATAGGTGACCCAAGCCTACAGCCGTCTTTCCACAACTGAAGCTGGGTTTCAAGAACCTGCCAATAGCTCTTCCTTTTCTTCTGATTCTGCCTTCTTCGCCTTTGCTCCTGGCCCACTTTTTCCTCTTCGCTATCTTTCTGGCTGCTCCCTTCCCCCATTCCACCTTGCCCTCTGTCTCCTGCCCCACCTGGTACCCCGCCCTGAACTTCTCATCTCCCTAGCCTGCCTTCCTTTCAGCCCAGATCCTCTTCCTCCCTGTTCTCTAGGTCCCAGTGCGCACAGAGCACCCCAAAGGACCAGGACTGGGTCTTAGATTCCCTGTGGGTGTGGGTGGGGTTGGGAGGAGGTGGAGACAGTCCAGGGAGAAGCTTCCGGGCTGGGCAGAGGGGCTGGCCAGGATCATCAGGTGCTGTGGCTCTCATTTCGAGCTGCAGGCCTCATGTCCTGAGGCTTGGCCTTCGTGGAAAACAGACCTGCCACTGTCACCACTCTGCTGCACACACTTAGCTCCTCCCACAAAAGGGAAAAGAGTCCTAATGCCAAAGGTGCAAAGCTCCCAAACCCTTGACCTGCCCTTGACCCCGACCACTGGCTCCCTCAGACTTAGTCACTCCGGTAGTTTTTCTGCTCTTCACCTGTACAGACAGTTTCCTCCTGAACTGGGCACCTCCAGCCCCCGTGGACTTCCAGGGGGCTCAGGCTCCTGCTTCAGACCCCATCTGACCCCACCCGGAGTAGTCTTCCGTTACCACCTGTTTTTCTGTCTTCTTAAGCAAGAGCAGGGTGCTGTCCAATCTCTGGAGACAAACACCACCTTGAAGTGTAAGCTGCATGACGCTGGCATTCAAGCTTCTCATGCCTCAGTTTCCTCGATCATAAAGGCAGAATAGCGGCAGCATCCACAGGATCATCAGAAAAATTAAATTAGGAAATATATGCAAAGGGTGTGGAGCACTGACCAAGTCAAGAAATGTTTAGACTCTGTTATCATTTTCTAAAACCATGAAAGTTTCGTTTTCGTGTATTTTTAAATTCGGGTTTCCTGCAGCAGCCGCCTTTCTCCAACACAAAGGGCCACCTTCCACTGGAGCTCTTGCTCCCATTGTATCAGCAGCGCCTGGAATCTGCTAGGCATGGCATGGGTGTGGGCTGCACACCGGTTCAGTGAAGGAATGAGTGCTAGCAGCGTCCCCTCCGCCTTTCCCTCCAGGTGCTGTGCTCTTGGATGCACCTGGCACTCAAGGACAACTCTGTTGGGACTCAGTTCAAGTCTCTGTTCCACCTCCTCCTAAGCACGTGACCTTGGCATGTCACCTGACCTGCCTAAGTCCAGCTTTCTCAAATATCACGAAGGATGATCAAACTCTCCCAGCCTCCAGGAGTGGTTGTGAGGATTAGGCAGAGGTATGTTTATAAAAAGCCTAGTGATGTTTGTGTCCTGCTTAGGTGATACTTCTGTCATCTGAGTATTTGATAAACACGTTTTCTAAGTGTTTTTGAATGTGTTAAAATTATGCTCCAAGATAGAGACAGATGACAGTCACAGAGCTCCGTGGCACTCACAGGAGATTCCTGCCCAGTGAACGTGAGGCCCGCAGTTGTGCTGCTTTGAAGACAACTGTTTAACCAGCTGAAAGTCCACGGCCTGCCTTCACCACTCAGAACTTCCTCCACCAGCCCACCATGCAGCCATGGACAACCCAGTGCCTCCAGTGGAAGAAACTTTGGCAAAGACTTGCTCAAAGTCAACATGCCTTCTGTTGACCACTTCCTCTAACCTCTGACTCAAAGATGTCAACAGAGAGAGGGAGGAACTTGTTATGGTCTTGTCTCAGGAGTAACATAGTCCTTCCAGAATCTTTCCAAATTCTCTATATTTTGGTAAAGCATGTAGTTAGCTTGTAGAGGAAGATGAAAGAGAAAGAAGCATGTTTATTTGACTTTTGGAAAGTTGCATGTGTCATCTAATGTGAGTCTAAGCAGCAGCCTATGTGTTACATGTTACTATCCCATTTCACAGGTGAGGAAAGTCAGGGTCAAGGATCTGTACAAGATCACACAAGCTAAAGAGATTCTTTCACAGGTCTTTCTAATTCTAAACTTTATTTTCCTTCCTCAAAACCATGCTGCCTCCTCCCAGCTGTAGTTGCTAAAAATGTACTTGCTTCCTGTTTGGGGGGGGGTGACAGATTTGGTTGTATATCCAGTTTCTAACTCTTCATGATTTCTCCATGATTCCTGACAGAGGATCTGAGTTCACATCTGCAAATTTCCCCAGTATCCTGGGAGGTCATTTGTCTGGGCCAAGAAGTTGGAGCTCATTTGAGACCCCCAGGTGCTCCCTCGCCATCCTTTTGCTTATCTCACAGCTGCACTTCCTTTTCTATGATTCGAAGCCAGCAGTCCCGGAGGGATGACCCTTTTCCTGGCTGCCACAGGGGGCTACAGCCCCTGCAGTTATAGTCCCTACCATACGAAAATTATTAAGCCTTCAGCATGCTCTTACTCACACCAGCAATGCCCAGCAAGTAAGAAGGGCCTCATTTCAAATAAATGATGACCACTGTTGACAATGGAAGTATAAACATGACCTCAATCCATGAGCTGCTAATTGTTGTCCCTGTTCAACACTGGTCTTTACAGAGCACACATGTGGCCCAGGGCTGATGCTCACAGAGAAGAATGAGCAACGTGAGCTCACAGACAGAAGCCAGCTGCTTCAGCCCACAGCACAGGTACCCGAGTCAGTTCATTGTGCAGTGCAGGTAAAGGGCCAGGACTACATTTCCATGCTGGGGAGGAGAGTGGTTGTTTAGTTCAGGTAGGTGGGTCCCTGAGAGAGTCATATACATGCATGTACACACAAACACGAATGCTCGTGCACATGTGCACATACATGTGTGTGTTCCTATGCATGCGAATGTATTAGTACATGTGCATACACACATAATGCTTACACACAAGCACATATATGCACATACACACCATATGAGCCTGAGGCCCACTTGGGCAAAGTGTGTGGGGTGAAATTATAAGGTTAATATACAGAAGCAAGGGCCTGGTGCCACATTCTACACACCTAGTGTTCTGAATACCAACCATGCAGCCTTTGGCCAAGTATCTTGTAGGTTTTGGCTTCAAGCAAAAGAGACCAAAATGAAATGTTCAGGCAAAGTAGAATTTGAGTTCTCTGTCACGAAAAAAGTCTATAGGAGGTTGTTCAGGGCTCCATGAAGTCCTCGGGGCCCAGGCCTCTTCTAGCTTGTTGCTGTACCATATGTGGCCTCCATCCCGAAAGAAACCTCATGTCAAGACGCCTGTTCCAACCATCATCCACATTGTAGCCCTTCGGAGAAAGGAAGGGTTGGGAAGAAGGGCTAAAGGTATATAGCTGTCTGAACATAAGTTCCCGAAGCTGCCACACGGTACTCCCTAGAAGCCAGCAGTTGGTTATACAGCCACAAGACTCTGCAAGGGGATCTGAGAAACAATCTCCCACTGCAGCCAGAAGCCCCGCCTGATGCCTTTTAGTTGTGGGGATGTGTTAGCTCTGAGCTGCGGCCTCTCACAGAAGGTACAACAATAATGGAGAACAGGAGGAGGGGCAATTCCCGACACCCTACAAGAGGCCGGACGCTGTGCTAGACACTGTGCACCCACAGTCGTACTCAAAATTCTAGAAGCTCTGCAAGAGGATGTGCATCAGTGAGTCAGAGGAAGCAGCCTTGGGAAACCAAGACCTTTGCTGAGGTCAGAGCTCTGCAGGATATAGGAGTGTGCTTAGGTCCGTTTCATTCTTCTGCTGCACCTGGAGAACAGTGTCAAGCCACACCACTTCAGTCTGAGCCTGAGTGGTCCTGGCTGCCGCCTGCCCTGCTCACGGAGGGGTTTGGAAGCCTTGGTGTCATCCCTTTCAGGCCCAAACATTTCATCTCAGGTTTTTCTGCAGGGGCACTGACCCCTAAGGCCTCGTCCCAGGCAGATCTGTTGTCCACCTGCCCCTCCTTTTTCCTGGCTAGACGAAAGCCTATTTGCAGTACAGTTAGGCCCTTCTCTTACTTGCCTGAGAGGCCTGTCAAAGTGCAGGATTCTGGCCAGGGAGCCGCACTGTGACCTTGGACAAGCAACTATTCCGACTCAGCATCCTTGGGCATGGCCAGCTGTACTGACCACGCACCCCTGGTGAGGGCAAGAGGCAAGAGGAACAAGGGTCTCATCCAGGAAGGCCTGGCCCTCCCTCCCTAGGCTCACTCAGTAGTCTCCTCTGGGCTCTATCCTGGCCCTTCTGAGAAGAGTGCATCCGTGACTGCTCTCCACAAGCTGCTAGCTTGCAGACTGGTGTCTAAAGCTGGAGCCACCCAGAGGAGGGAACAGACGGCTCAGAGATACCCCAGGAGGGCCTGGCTCAAAACCTCCCCTGTGTTATGAGGAGCCTGGGAGAGACATGAGCTGTCACAGAACGTCCAAACCCTGGTATCATATCTTTATCTGAGTGGGCTGAAGCAGGAGAAGTCACAGCTGTCCATCATGGTCAGAAGTGGGGACCCATTAGACTAGGATCGTCACTTTCTAGGACCCTGCTGGGGATCTTGGTGGGCTCAAGGGCCCCTGGACACTGAAGTTCCTGCCTTTCTTTTCTCACTCATACCCTGGGAGGGGCCTTCATGGCTGCTTTCCTCAGGAAATCCTGCTTGTCCTCATAGTATAAATCAAGTGCCACCTCTTCCAGGTAGGCTACTGCACATGTTGTCCCTGCCCCATGAGACCAAGCCCAGGCATCGGAGCTGCTGCTGTCTGGGTGCACCCCTCCCCCGCTGTGAGTGCATGGAGAGTAGAGGTGAAAAGCAAATGTGCTGAAGGCTGAGTGAGTGATGGTGGGTGGATATGTGTGTGTGTATGTGTATGTATGTATGTATGTATGTATATATATATATATATATATATATATATATATATATGTAAGAAGTCTCCAGGGAATTGGAACAGAAGATGGCAGAAAAAGGCACTCTGCAGTTTGAACCAGGATCACTGTTCTGAGATGGATGTGAATTAGTCAGCTTGGGCTGTGTAACAAAGCACCACTGACTCAGGGCTTGCATAGCAGGCACTGATCTTCTCCCAGCTCTGGAGGCTGGACGTCCACAGTGAGGAGCCAGTTGGTATGGTGGGTCCCAGTGAAGATTCTTCCTGGCTTAGAGATGGCCAGCATCTCGCTGTGTGTTCACATGACAAAGACAGAGATTGAGAGAGAGAGAGAGAGAGAGAGAGCAAGTGAACGAGCATGTGCTGGAGTCTCTTGTTATACATGCACTAACTGCTCCGTGAGGCCAGAGGTTAAGCGCGTGAATCAGGAAGGAGACACAACTCAGTCCTAGCCAGTCAGATGTTCTTTGACTCACAGTGAAATTACATCCCAATAAATTCATCACAATTCAAAAATAGCAGAAGTCAAGAATGCACCAAATCCACCTAACGAGCAGACCATCCATGCTCAGCCACACAGCATCCTAGAGCGCTGGTGTCTTCCCTTCCAATGAGGTGTATGGACGAGGTGGAGCTGTGGTCACTGCTGGCTTCCAGCGTTGTGAAAGGGAATCAGGCTGCACAGTGTTAGCCCAGGAAAAAAGTCAAAATCAAATTATCATTTTGACTAAATAGGAATCACTTTTGAATCATCGTGAAGTGGCAGAGTGTACGTTGGTGACTGACTGGACTGCTCGTCTTCTCAGTGGACTCTTTTGATGGTCTGTGCTGGCCACTTTTTTGCTGGCATCTCCAGAGGCCCAAGAATTGAATCAACCAGCTGTGTAGTGGCACCAACGAGGACTCCGCGAAGGGAGCGGTGCTGAGAGGTAAAGTTCACTGTGGGGTAATGGCTGGAGAGACCCAGGAGGCTACAAGTGGGGCCTGTAGCCACTGCTCTCTGACTTGGTGCCCTGCCTGTCTGCAGCCCAGGCTGTGTGGATGGTCAGATGGGCAGATGGATGGGAGGAGTGCTGTCCTGGATAGTTACCTATCATGTCTTTTCAGGACCATGTGCTCATCTGCTCCTGTTTCCTATTAGCTCATAGATGCTTGTGGAATGAGTGAATGAGGCTGGAGACCCTCACCAGGTCTGCGCCCTGCTTCCTCATCAAAGTCCAGCAAAGCCCTCAGGTTCTTGACCTAACCCTGATCACAGTGCCCGCTAAGCACAGGTCACCACCAATGAAGAGAAACTGCGCTCCCTGACACGAGGGGCAGCAACTCTGCTCGTGAGGCTCAGTGGAAGTGCACAGGAGCTTCAGCGAGCACCTTTTGGACAGCTTATTTCTTGGCAAGATTAAGCTGGCTCTCTGCAGAGGAGCCCGTACTGCAGGCCTGCGGGAAGACCGGGCCTTCTGAGTTTGCACCTTTTTACCCGGCATCTGTCCCTGGGATCAGAAGAGCCGGGAGGCTGGATTAGATGGGTCAGCGCCCTGATTGACAGTGACACTTCCTCCCGAGCCCCTGCCTGCCCCCCGGCCTCTCCCGCTGTTCCTCTCCTGTCTCACTTGGCCCCATCCTGTTCTTGAGAGCAGCGATGCCTTCTAATCTCCTTACCAGGAAATTATTTTCCTGGGTGTGAAATCCCTGTCCGAGGGGGAGGGCAGGAGATCAGTGCTGCCCTGGCCTCCAGGCTGACCACAGGCCATCTCCTGGAGACATCTGGCATGGCAGTGGGACAGTCGCAGCTAGAGGAGAGCAAAGCACAGGCCCTTCCACTTCCAAATGGGGCCCTGACCTCCAAGACGGGCCATCTTCAAACTGCTGCCTTGTATCTCCTTTCAAACTCTTGCAAATGATACATGCCTTCCATTAGTAACTGTCCCCTCTGGGAGCAAGCCCATTAACATATGTCAAATTTGTAAAATTGTCCCTGGGGGAAATTAACTCTATATTATTATCATATAAGTTAGGCTTGCCATAGAGAAATATGGTAAAGAGTTTCATGTATATGTTGGAAGTCTTTGCAGAGGTAATCAAGTAAAGATGAGTAAGTCCTTCTGGAATAGGATGGGCTCTTGATTCAATATACCCTATGTCCATAGAAGAAAAGGAGAAAGCACACGGGGACAGACTCTCAAGAAGAAGGCCATGTGGCAAGGTGACCATGGCCCTTTAGAAGACGGGAAGCCTTCTGCTCAGTCTCAGGGGGAGCATGACTCTGCCTACAGCCTGATTTTGGGCTTATGGCCTCCAGAATAGTGAGAGGATAAATTTCTGTTGTTTTGATTTGTTTGTTTTTGTTTTGTCTTGTTGGTACTGAGGATTAATCACAGGGCCTCACACACACTAAGCATTCACTTATCCCCAGGCCCTAAGTTTTAAAACATTTCTATTTTTTGAAGCCAACTAGTTCATGGCACTCAGTTATAGCTGCCCTGAGAAACACAATAACCTGCTTAATGATTTTGCTGACAGTTTTAGATGCTTAGCTACTACTGGCCACTCCATGGGCCAGAGTTGGGAGAGCATAAAGGAGCCGGGCTTGAGGGAGTTTGGCCATCTTCCCTCCACTCCCAGGCCTGGGCCTGGGCTCTGATATGGCTGAGGGGAACTTCAGGGCTGGCAAGCCTGTGAGAAGTGAAGCTTTTTGTTGTTCAACCTGACCACTTGGCCACAGGTCAGCCATCAAGGGTGAGGAGGAGGAAGTCACAGAGTCTGGCCGAGAGTTGAGGGTCTTGGGATCAGCAGCACCTGTGAAAGTGTACAGCTGCCTCTGAACCAAGCCCTCTGGCTGCACAGACAGGAAGTAGGCCTAGGGCTAGGCCTGCACTCCCCCGTGCGTGAGATCCTGTATTCCTGTTACACCCACTTGATCCAGGGTCTCTAGCCTTTGCAGGAACCCTGGAGGACTGGTGAGTTCTCTGGAATCCCTGTATATTTCCTTCATACTCCCAGGGCTTTGAGGGGGCATTTACACTGGATACTTCTTGTAACCCTACAGCAGCCTTGGCAAGAGAGCACACAAAGCCTGTCTTGTGGAGGCTCTCCCAATTAAGCAACATGTTCAGAAGGTACAAACCAAGCCAACGCCAGAGTCAGGCTCTGGCCCCAGTGCCATCTATCCTGACAACCTGATCTCTCTGCCTGCTATTTTATTCTGAAGGAGGAAAGTTTCCCTACAACATCTCTGGAATCCCCCACCTGCCTCGGGAGCTCTCCATCTTCCCAGTATCCTGCAATAGCAATGCTGCTCATGGTTCCTCCGGTGTACTGCTGAGTCCCCATCCAAACCAACCAGCACTCCTCAGGGCCCTTGAAGCTCCAGCTGTGTGGAATAGACAGACACAGGACTCACAGGAGAATCCGTGTTGGGTGGTTCACTCTCCTCTCCCTGGAACCCTCACAGAAACAGGAATAACTCTGTGTCAGTCACCAATCGCCAAGTAACAAATAGCCCCAAACAGACTTTACTGATTTGTTGATGATTCTGCAGCCGAAGCGGGTTCTACCAGGCTCATTCATTCAGGCCTGTTGAGACTCAGCTGGCCTGAGGATCCATGATAGACGCTTTCCTGCCTGGGACCCAGCTACCACTGAGCACAGTGTGCTTGGTGTGCTCTGCAGGGCTCCCCAGCAAGACAGCCCTGATTCTCACACAGAAGCAGAAGCGTTGTCACAGGACCAGCCCCAGTGGCAGGTGTTCATCTAGCTTCCACTCACATCACCTTGGCTGATGTCAAATTAGCCAACTGAGCCACGGGGCAAAGGCCGGTGTGGGAGGGGTCACAGTGGCACATGTGGCATTAAGGGGGACATTTATGTAATAATCTGTCACATCTGTTATATCCTAAATTGAAAATGTTAAAAAGTAGAAAAATATCCTTATACAACCAGGTTATTTTGCTATTGCTCTTTCTGCCACCAAGTGCCCTCCTTTCCCAAAAGTAAGGCCTAGCTGTTGCTAGTAGTACCCTTTCCTGTTCAGCGACTCCTCTGTAAGGAGGCTAGCTGTGGATGGCAGTTTTGATCTCTAATTTTCAAAGCTGATTATTTTCCAGCTAGATCTTTTTTCTAAGAAACATGGCAGCATTCCTATAGGGTTGTCCATGTGACAAAGAAGTTGCTTTCAACATAATGATGCTGTTTACTTTTTCCACCAATCCTTGAGACAGAGGACTCTTTGTAGAGTGGGATTTGGAAACACTGAAGTGACTCACTCAGAGGCAGGTTGTACATGGGGAGGAGGCAGATTCAGGCCAGACAACATTCAAAGCCCACCTTCTCTTCCCCTCTGGCTGTGTCTGTCCCGCAGGACCCTGCCAGTGAGCATCCCGGATGGTGCTGCCCCAGGCTCTGTCTGTGGGAGACAAGGACCAGTTTTCCTGACAGTGCTGAAGTCTGGGAGAGAGGTGGTCAAGAGTCCTGCGTCACTGCCTCGAAGACCCAGGAACCTCACCCAGGGTGGTGCCACAGCCTGTATATACCCTGGCATCTGATGGGTCTCATGGGAAACCAATTAGTTTGCTGCTAAATGTGGGGTTCTTGGAGGTCAGCTTGGGGCCATGGAGGCCAGCAGTAGGGTTCCTCGGCCTCATCAAGTCTTGTAGCCAGGGCCCTATGTCCTTGTTGGGTGTGACCAGCTGGGATTTAACAGTGTGGAACAAGCCAGGATGTGCCGTCACCAGCCCAGAAAGTCCTTCTCTGGACCAAAGGGTGCTTCCTACTATAGATGTGGGCTTCCGTCTCACCCTGGGTCCCGTGTGGAACTCATTGTTCCTTCTGGCAGTGACGCCACCACCTGCTCCTCGATGAGAACCTGCCATTTCATGAGGGTGGTGGATGAGGAGGGAAGATTCATTGTTCACAACTTTTCTCGTAAATCCCTTGTGCTCAGGGCAGGAGGAAGAGGGCTGTCCTCTCAGGTCTGCAAAACTGCTCAGAGAGCAGTGGGTTCCGGTTTATCTTCCTCTCTGGATGGGTTCCAGGTCACAAGAACACATGGGCACACAGGACATGCTGCAGCAGGTCTGCATTCACATTCCTGATATTAGACATGCCATTTGCAGAGTGTGAGCACACAACATACGGTGACATTTTACGTAGGCATGTTGTATATGTGGACCTTAATGTGAAATCCATGTGCAAGCCCTGTGTGTACCTGCGCTCTGCGTGGATGCGCCTGGAGACACACACACATGCACACGCAGGTGTGTGATAGCTATATGCTCTGCATAAATAGACAGATCAGCTCTGACACATGGATCCATATGTACTAGACCCGCCCCATGTAGAGGCAGTGTGTTCTCGCATGTACCCTATGAGTTGTCAATAACTCTCATCACAGAGGCTGTGTACGTGTGCTTTCTCTGTGTGTCCTCACCAGAGTGTGCTGTGTCTACTCAAGGTCCCTCCTAAACACCCACTGGCATGCACGTGGGCACACGAGGCCATTTCTGTCTTTCTTACTGAGTGACTCAGGCTGGCTGTCCCTTGGCCCTCCTTCTTCCTCCTGTGTTTGTATACAGCCCTGGTGCCATCCTCTGTCACAGCTTGGAGGCACTGTGCCTCAGCCCCACTAATCCTCCCCTGGTTCAATTCCCTACTCAGACAGCTTGATCTCCAGGAGATATCCACTTGGGCAGGACAGGGATGTGGCCGGTCCCATGGCTGGTGAGGGAAGGAGCTTGGGGCTCTCCAGGTGCCAGGGGGACTGGGACAGGGCCGCTGAGCCTTGCTGTGGGCACCGGGACCAGGTCTGCATTGCTCCGTGCATGAAGTTGGGGTGACCTCCCACCCTGCTGGCCCGTGTCCTCCAGGCACCTGGTACCTCCAGGATCCCTTGCACCGGAGCTGTGCTGACTGACCACACCATCCTCCAGCCGGTCTCCAGTCTCCCTGCACAGCCTCCATCACCACCTGTCTGCACCCAGACTTCCACTCCACCCTTTCTGCCACCACAGAGGGATGGAGGCCCTCAGCATGCCCAGCCTGTGGCTGAGCCTTCCCCAGTTGCTACCACCTGAGGGCTGAGTCCCCTTGGGGGTTTGTCTCATTGCTACCACATACTGAGCCACTGCTCTGGCCCAGTCTCTTCTTAATAAAATTTATATTTTTATATTCATCTTCCAAAATGTTCATTTCCCAACAAGTCCCACATCTGAGCTGCAACAATGTTTTGTTTTTAATTCTGCTTCCTCTGACTCCAAATTATTGATGCCCATTTTGTGCCAGGCTCTGCTTGAGATGTGAGACACACTTTGGCACTAATATAGGCATGGTCTTGCTTTCAAGGAGAGCTCAGTTCTGTGGGGAGCAGTGACAGGACAGTAAATGAAAGCTTCACATGTAGCTACATGTGGCAGGGGCTGGAAGGAAGAGAAATAGACTTCAAGACAGAAATATGGCCTGGGGGAGAAGAGTTTAAATACATGGTGGACAGAGGCCTCTCTAAAGAGAAAAGGGAAACATGAGGCTCAGTAATGCAAAAAGCTAAGTGAAAGATGTATGTGCAAAGGCCCTGAGGCCTGGTGCGGCAGCTGCAACAGCTGAGCGAGGGCAGGACAAAGCGCTGAGGCTGGATTGGGAGCTGGCTGGCTTTCTAATTGGCTGGGCAATCTCTGAGGCTAGACGTGGGAAACAGGGAGCCGCACAACTCAGCTCTCTGGCAGCCAGGTGGTCAAAGGGAAACAGTAACTGGTGGGCCGGGAGCTTCGCCGTGCTCCCTGTGGGCCGCCACCCCATGCACATGTACCTGTATCGTCTCAGATCGTGGTGGCAGTGCTGGCTAGTGCCCTTTGCCCCTGTGACAGCCTGGGATGCGGACAGACAGCTGGCAGCAGCACTGTGGCAAGCATAGGTGAGCCCAGCCACTTGCGGCCCGCTCAGCCCTCACTAGCTCACGCAGTTTAGCATCTCCATTACCAGACACCCAAGAAGGGGCCCCCTGAGAAGTAGATACTCACTGAAGGTCTCTCAGGCTTTAGCTTCACCCCTTCGGACAGCAAGCACGATCTCGCCCTGACTGCTGCCACCGCCTCCTCCTCCTCCTCCTCCGAGGTCAGAGGCCGGCCTTCCTGTCCTGAGAACACACTCTCACCATGAGGAAAACTTTTCCTCTGGTGGCTCCACAGGCTTATTCTCAAACACTCTAGACAGATCTGGTAACTTTGCTATGACGCTTGCTTAGTCAGAGACCACTGTAGGGAGTTTATTCTTCAGAGATCCAGGTAGGTAGAGCACAGGAAGGAGATAGGTGCAGTCACCACCCACCCTATCCAGAGTATTGACTTTGTATCCTCTGTCATGTATGGGTCAGGGTACGTGGCTTTTGCTCTGATCTCACAGGCTCCATATTCCCAGAAGAGAACCCAGGCTACCTTGGGGAGCCATCTGCCCTCAAGTGATGATGTCTGACATGAGGACAGCTTCCCAGGGGAGCCCTGGCCCACTCCAGACAGAGCTGGAAGAACATGGCTGCTGGTACTCTATGGACCGGGCCTGTAGGTGGCCTGATCTGCAGCCTCAAGCTCAGGGACCTCAAGGTGGGAAGACAGCATCCCTTCCCCGGGGCCACTGGAGGTTGAGTGGGATTGCACAGTAAAGCAGTCAGGGAAAACACCAAAGGCAGAGGAGGACAAGGATATAACAATAGCAATCACCACAGGGATAGCAATAATTGCTACCATTTCATCATCTCAAAAATCCAGCTCAGGACCCAGCATTCAGCAGAAAGGTAAGGGTCAGGTTAGCACAGGACGAGTGTTCCTGAAGTGTGCTTAGATGGATCCTTAGTTCTTACCAGTCACAGCCACCTTGGCTTCTGGATTAGCGCCTCTCTCTCTGTGACAGTCCCATGCAGGAAGGGAAGGTCATGTGCTTGTGCCACGGTGGCTCCACCAGCATGGGTAGAACCTTCTGCTTTCAACTCAAGGTTGGGCTCATGGCCCCTACTTCTGCTCTGAGCACAATGTTTTGTGTCCCCAACAAATTCCTACCTTGAAACCAGACCTCCAATGAAATGCTGTTAGGATGTGGGGCCCCGTGGGAGGTGTTTAGGGCATAAGGACAAGATAACTCCGAGACAGGATGTTACCTTTGTGTCCTCTGTCATGTAGCATACATCAGTGAGATGTCAGCTACGAACCAGAAAGCACAGCCTCACCAGAGCAAGTCCCCTCCTGCTCAGAGGCCAGGACTCTGGATCCTCTGCAATGCCAACTTGGTAGGTTTAGCAGCAGGGCAAGAGCAGGATTCTGTAGGAGGAAGACAAATGGGTGGTATATGAGTGGTCAGTCCCCTTCCGAGGCCACAATCAGTGTTATCACTAATCAATCATGGCTCTTGCCGAGGAATGGAGAAATTCCCTCCACACCTGTTCTGTGAAGCAGCCCCGTCAGTCAGAGATGGTGACAGAAAGCAGCTGTGGGGCCGACTGGAGGAGAAGGGACGTGAGCTAAGTTGAGGAAGTAGGAAGGGGAGCTGGGTGGGTTGGCCCTTACTGGGACGTGTCACTTAGTAGGGCCAAGATATCTCTCTTGTCTTCAAGAAACATTAGTAATCGAAGCAAGTGCCGGGACCACTAAGCTAAATCCCCAGCCCAAGAAACTTAGCAATCAACAGCAGTAAATCAGCAACAAATCACTGGCAGAGAAGAAAAGACATGATCAAGCTCATCAGGAATTAAAGAACTCACCCAAACTCTTCTGTATCTTAATTATCAAACAGCAGCAATTAAAAAAAAAAACTTTCAAAATGACACATAATTGGACATATTTATGGGATTCAATGTGACATTTTGATACATGTAAACAATAGATATCAGTTCAGAATAACTGGCACATCAAACACATCAAACACTCATCATTTCTTTTTGTGGAAAAAAAGGAATCAAATATAGTAATAATGACCTTGCACTGTCACTGTGGTTGGTATTTAGCCAGTATCAAAGCTGAATCCATATAATGCAAATATACAAGTATACAAATAAGTGTTTAAATTTTTGTCTCAAGAAAAAATGATGTGTATTTGGCATGATCACACTGGGTCACAACCAGGGTCCCTGGGGGCAGAGCCACATTGGACACACAGGTACTTTATTTGGAATTGTCACCAAGGACTACAAAGAAAGATGGGAAATCCAGTTCAAGAGCATGTGATCAACTTACCCATCACTGTGGACATGTAGTGCCCCACCCACCTAACCTTACAGAATGTGTCCGAGCTGTCCACACAGGAAAAGAGGACATCCGCCCATCGGCTCCCACTGGTCAAAGACAGTGCTTGTGGAGAGCACGCTGTACACCATGTGAATTCTTTGAGGTACAGCCTGGAGAAACAGCAGCGTTGACCGGGGCCAAATAAAGGGCTGTCATTTCTGCACAGTGCTACTACAAGCCCACGAGGAACTGGTCTCCACTGACGTGAAATAGTCCTGAAAAATACGAAACCTATGAACAAGCTTGAAAATAGTCACTGTTTGCCGAAAGAAGTGCAATCAGCCAGGTACAGACAGGCAGATCCTTGCAGATCTTGTTCATTTTCAGAATCTTTAAAAAAAGTTGTTCTCAGAGAAGCAGAAGTAGGATGGGAACGACCGGAGGCTGGAGACCCGCAGAGAGGAAACAGCAGATCTGCAGGTACCAGCTCCAGGTAGGAGGGGTGAGCAGTGGCGCACCATCCCACAGCAAGGACACTAACATTAATGATGACATGCTGTGTACATGGATCCCCAAGAACTCTCACAGATGTGCTATGTAAGACTTGCTTTGTCAGATTTTGAACAAATCTGACTTACATTCTCCCAGGACAGAACTCCTTTAAGTCTGGGACTTATTGTGTTTCAACCTAGTTCTAGGGAAGTCTAGATGTTCCCAACGTGTATGTTAAGTGTTTGAGGTGAAAAATATATCAGTTGCTCCAGTTAGATCTTTTCACATTGTACAAGGTGTGGCAGAAAAATACAGTGAGTGTTCACATTTTTAAAAAGTGGTTGCAGTAGAAGACACATTGTTGTCAACCTCTTCCAAAATATTCCCTTCCACTTTGCGCACGGTTCTCCGTCACTCTTGCCTGTCTCCGAAGAGCTTCAGAAGTCCTCTGTGAGAGTGTCTCAGTCGTGCTGTAACCCCCGCTGCTGCCACTGCCACACCCTTGCCAGGGAAGGCCAGGCTTGGGGCTGCCACTGCCTCCCCCAGTCTGTGCCCCCCAGCCCGGAGCCCGGGGCTGGCCCTGTAAGCCTCATGCAGGGAGCCGGCCTGCTACCCTGTGGTGCACTCGGGTGTCAGTGCCGGCGGCATTACTGCTGCAGTCAGGAACGTGTGTGTGCTGCTGCGTGGAGCCACAGGTGGGCAGTCATGGAGGCAGAGAGGGTGAAAAGTCGAGAAAACCAGAGGGGCACATGAGGAGCTGGGCGAGGGCTCAAGGACCCACAACTGAAGAACTCTTCCCATGTCAGGCCCATGATCTTAGCAAATGCCCCAAATCAGCCTATCAATTTATAGGCTTGTTATACAGAGGAGGATATCGAGCCTGGGAAAGACTGAAGGACCTGGCCTCCGGACTAAGCAAAAAAACTACAGGAATTTCTGTTTACTGAGAGGAAGGAGTTCCTGGGACTATGACATCTGGCTTAAGCCTCAAGGACCAGACAGGCCTTGGGCACTCTCTGCTTCCTGCCAGGCTGCCTGTCACCAAATCCAGACCCTCTCACAAAGTGTCAGCTCTGCGAGCTCGCAGCCTCCAGTTTCTGAGTGCTCCTTCCATGAGCCTCACCAGCGTCCTTCCAGCCAGCGACAATGACCCTGCACAGCTGAAGACCTGTAGGGAGAAACCCTGCAGGACACTTACAGAAACAGGTCATGTGTGTGAGCTCCCCCCCTCCTCACCAGCACCTGCCCAAAGATCCTGGCCTCCTCGCACAGGTAAGGGTAAGGGGTCTCCTCACATGGAGATCAGGGACCTGGAGAGGCTGTACTGGCACAGTTGAGGGTCTTAGCCTATGCTGTGTCCCCACCTGGTATGCCCAGTGTGATAGGACTGGTGTGTCCTAGTTCCTTTAGTTCTGTCCCTTCGGGACACCAAGGGCCTCTGTCGTCCCCAAACCGTGCTCATTATAGCAACGAGGAGGTGCTGTGGCCTGTTGGATTGTTGTGTGCAGACTGTGCCTGAGTTAACCATGGTCCAGGCCAATAAATTCCCTCTTCTCTCCTGGAGTCCTTGCTCCAGGCTCCCACTCAGGGGTGCTGCCTTGGCAGACACTGGCTGGGTGATTGCTGCTCCAGCTTGCAGGTTACAAAGCCAGCAGTGCCCAAATGGAAAATGTAAGCAGCACGCAGCAAGCCCAGGTTCTTCAGGGGCTCCACAGTCCATTCTTTCTTCCCCAGGGAAGTGTGGGCCAGGCTTCGCTTGTCATGACAGGAGAGGAATTGGAATCTCGGCTTGTTCACCATGTATTAGGAACATATGATCTCCATTACGTTTGCTGCTGCTTCATTGCTTTCCACTGCACCTGCTCGTGAATATTTTTTGTTCAGATAGAGGTTACTGCCAGGGTCAACCGAGCAGGAGTCGGGAGATCAGGGTTCTAGGCTTGCCTTGTGCACCCTAAATTATTGTTGTGTCGGTCAGCACTATCTATGTGGCAAAGAACAGAAATATCCAGTAATACATTTCAAAAAGAAAGTTTATTGGTTCGTATAAATGAAAATCCCCGTAACCATGTAGGTATGGCTTCAGGTATGGCTCGATCCAGTGATTTTTTCAATGGCATCAGTTCCCACAGCCATTCTTTTACCCCTTTTGCTATTTTCTCTGTAATGTATCGGCCTGCTTCTCACAGTCAGTACTTTCAGGACACAGAAAAGCCTGCAGCAACCCCGCACCACACATCCTCAGAGCCCTGGCTGGAGGAAGAGAAGCTTACCCCCCCCCCCTTTCCTAGCAAAAGCCACAATGATGGGTTTGCATGGGTCTCAGGCTGGCCCCATATCAACTTCCAGGTAAAGACGGGTGCAGTGGGTCATACATGGAGAGAAGGCA
Organism: Petromus typicus; assembly: GCA_004026965.1. Classification (NCBI taxonomy): domain Eukaryota; kingdom Metazoa; phylum Chordata; class Mammalia; order Rodentia; family Petromuridae; genus Petromus; species Petromus typicus. The sequence continues at coordinate 4,850 of PVIR01002314.1, read as the reverse complement.
TGAACTCTCAGTTTTCAGATAAATTGCTTATTTGGCCCGTACTCTTCCTGAGCTTGCCTATGTCCTCCATGGAGAAGAGGTTCCTGGAAAAGCACTGAAACCACATGTTTGTCAGCAAGCAAACACTGGGTGACTTCTCATTCTATGCTTGCTCACATGCTGCGGCTCAGAAACAGCTTCCCAGGATACGGCCCCATCCTTGGCATTCAGCAAGCATTGATCAAGTAGCTTTTGAGCAAATTCACGTCAAACACCACCTTCCAGCAGCAAGTTTCTCATTGCAGAGCGCATGGGCACCTCCCAACAGTCCTGTGCAGTAGACAGATGACAATGAGAAAAAGGTGACAGACAAGCTGGTTTGTAGAATGAAAGGGATATTTGTTCTAAGTGTTCAGAGAAAGGGCAATGGATGGAGAATGAAGTGGTCCTGGGAGTGGGGGAATTGCTCGAATGGACTTGGAAGGGAAGGCGGCTAAATAATTGTTTTTCTTATCTTCATGATGCTGTGAATCAAACCTAGGACCTCATGTATGGTACGAAAGTACTCTGCCACTGAGCTACACCCCAGACCCAGGCTACATGATTTTTGAGCACTTGTGCACTTGGACCCTTATTTAATGAGCAGGGAAGCTTTTTCCTTTCTTCCTTGGCCTCTCTTAACTTCTCATGTGTATTAGCTATTAAATGTTATTCTAAGTAAATAAAGCTAAAACTTAAGTGATCGGCATGCATTTTACTCCTTAGTCTTTACATTATACAATTGCAGTTTTGAATGCAAACATTAAAACATTTCATTTGTATGTAGAAGAACCAAAATTGCACAACTTGTATCTCAGAGCATAGACAGCTTCCGTGTTGTGTTCTCCCCAGAGCACGGAAACTGTAGAGCATTAATGCTCCTGTTATTTCACATCTTCCTATGCACATGCCACTTTCAGTTCACTGAGGGGAAAGAAAGACATAAAGGAAAAGGAACCCTGCCTATCCTCACTTTCCTAGTCCTCCTTTATCCAGGGATGCTTACCAGTGAGAAGGCTTTGGTCTTTTGAGTTTATCGGAAATTTGTGCTCCTGTTTCTGCACAGGGAACAAGTTCTGGTTTGAGTGACAAGTGTGGTTTGGGTACAGTGCACTAAGTTTCAACTCTCCTTAGTGTACCTGACACTCTGAGTGCCCCCAACACCCGAGCCTCCCTGACACCCTGAGCTTCCACAGAGCAGGTTCCCCAGAGACCCAGGCTGAGGTGCAACACGGATGCTGTCAGCAAGCATAGCACATCTCCTCTGCTCTCTCCCAGGCTACACTATCCCTGCGGACTTGCCTTACAGAACACACCATCAGAGATAAAATCACCAAGAATTTCAATGGCAGCAGCACAGCATAAGCCATGCTTCTAGAACAAGATAGAGTCACACTGGACTGAGTCACATTGGATTGAGGAGGGATCTCTCGCTTGATGGGCAGGGTGGCCCTTCTGCTTTATGGGTGAGGTCACCTCAAAAGCTTGGAGAAATTCACCAGCCTGAGGTATTCATTGATGGGCTTGATAGAAGGGATGAGATCTAACAGGCAAAAGAGGCAACTGAATGGGTTATAAGAGCAAGAGCAATACAGAAGAGAAGACCTCCACTAAGAAGAAAAAGCCTTGGTTCTCGAGTTCTATCAGAGCCCCCTTGGTTTTGATGGAACAGCTGTGCTGTGGGCTCTGATGGGCTCTAGCGACCTCTGAGAATGGAGGAGAGAAATGTTTGAGCGGCTGAATGAATGAGTCACACGCTTAGAGAGAGGGCAAGGAGAGACAGACTCTATGGCATTATGTACTGGCTTAGTCTGCACATCACCAAGCAATTGGCTAAAGACATCAAGCTGCCCTGATCTGTTTTTCAAAGTCACAGTGTAGAGTAAGTGTTTCAATTCCTCGTGCATTTTTCTCCCGCCTCCCTGAGATGTTTGGTGCAGATATCACAGTACAGAAGTTGTTGTGAAGGGCCAGGGAGTTGGCTCAGTGGTTCCGGCGCCTGTCTTCCAGGCACAAGGACCCGGGTTCAATCCCTGGTCACCACATACCATACTGGGTGTGGAGACTCACACCCAGCAGCAACCAGTACCACATACCACAGTGCCGGGCGTGGTGGCTCACGCCTGTAATCCCAGCACTCGGGAGGCAGAGGCAGGAGGATTGCTGTGATGTGAGTTGGAGGCTGAGCTCAGGGCCAGCGTGAACCACAAAGCGAGACCCTGTCTCAAAAAATCTAAAAAAAAAAAAAAAAAAGAAGTTGTTGTGAAGTCCAATCAATGAGGCAAGAGGATGAGGGGGCGTGCCATTTTGCCCAGAGAAACAGCAGGAGCCCAGAGTATAGGACACCTTGGGCACGGGAGGGTGGGGAGCGTGGCAGGCAGGCTCTGTGGAGAGCGGTGCTTTAGGCAGCAGGGTGAGGAATGTATGGGGGAGGCTGACACCTGCCCACCCTAGCTGTCAAAATTCACACTGCCAGAAACACAGGAACAAGTCAGAGGAACCGAGGAAGTGTGTGTGTGTGTGTGTGTGTGTGTGTGTGTGTGTGTGTGTGTGTGTGTGTGTATGTGTGTGTGTGTGTAAGTGCAAAAAGACTTGGGTCCTTGCTGGCAGCCTGAGGCTGGATGGGAGAAGGGTGGAGGCAGGGCTGGGCCCTGGAATCTACTTGTTTGTCTCACCCCAGATGTGGGTGCTGGGGGATCCTGGCTGCCTGGATGGGTACTTGACATGTGGTAGTTATATCACTGTCCACAGGCTTGGTGGCGACTGACTCATGGCCGCCCACTCCATGCCTTTTTTGGCTCAGGCACCTGGGGCCAAACGAATTTGCATGGTGATGTATGACCCTTGCAAGGAAGAGGAAGAAATAAAGTTTCTCTGAGTGGGTCTAACTGGGAGATTAAATGTTCTGTAGGGGCACAGCAGAAAAACAGGCTAAGAGATTAAACAAACTGTGCTGGGAGTACTGGCAACTACTGTCTTCACCTTCTTCTCTCAGAAGTAGACCAGGTGGGGCCTGAGGCCTCTTCTCCAAAGATCCCTCTCTGCTCTGCTCGGGAGGCAGAAACTACTAAATAATACTGACAGACATCATTAAAGGATGCACTAAAGCCGAAGAGGACTGAGGGATGTGCTGCCTGCCCACCCCCCACCCCCCGGCCCCGGCTGCCTTGGCTGTGCTGTGGCTATCATCATTGTTTTTTAGGGTCACTTTCTGGCATTAATATCCCAGAGGCAGAGTCGTTCAGGCTGCAACCCTGAGACAGGAACTGGGGAGAGTGACCTTGTGCTTATGGCTGCCAAGACCAAGACAAGGTGCCCCGGGTCAGGGTCACTTCCTCATACACTTGGAGTGGTAACCGAGCATAAATATATCACACACCCTCAGTTAGGGAGACCTTGCCTGCAGACCAGAGCTAATTCCCCATGGTCAGCCTGCTTGCTGGGAACTAGAGTCTGTCACTCTGCAGGTGGGGAAACTGAGGCCCAGAAGTAAGAGCGACACCACAGTGGGACTCCACAGCACAGACTTTGAACTTGGAACCCAAACAAGTGCCCTCTACCCACTAGTCTCACAGCCGCCCGTTGCTCCTTCTGTGCACACTTCCACATCTGCCAAGCGGCTGATGGTGGGCTTTGCTGTGAGCATTAATTAAGGTTCATATTGCTTTGCTGTCCAGCAGAAATGTCCTCAAAGGCCTGTTTGCTAAAGTTTTGGTCTCCAGGGAGGCAGAGAATCCTCTAGGAAGTTGGGTCTAGTGAGAGGTCCTTGGGTCATTAAGAGGAGTCCTAGAAGGGAACAGTATGACTGTGCCCTTTCCGATCTCTCTTGGCCCCTGGCTGGTGATATATGCAGATTTCTCCACCATGGTTTTCTGCCTTTCTTTCTTTCTTTTAGCCTTTTGACTATTCATGATTTACTCTCTAAGGTATCCAGACATCTGAGCCCCATGGTCTGGCCTCTGTCATCCTGTGAATTTAAGGGCTTTGGTGTTTCAGACCCAACAAGGAGAATACAACTAAGAAATTTCAAAGAGAGGAGTGGAGATTTGGGGGAAAGGTGCAGTCCTGCTCCAAGTGGCTTATGAAGAAGGAAGGGGGGTGCATACCGGCACAGTAGATAGGACCCAGGTTACCCAATGCAGAGTCACTGGAATGATGGTGGAAATGGTTGTGTTAGTGCCAAGGACCTCTCAGGGACAATCATGGAGGTCCCCTGGATGACTCAGGTGTTGTGACCTGAGGAAAGAGATACCCTCCATAGCAGGAAAAATGCTGCCCTGGATGGGAGCCCAGATGGCTACCTCAGCAGCCTGCCCCAGCTTTCTTGAAGGTTTTCTTTCTGCCCATCATGTGGCAAAGGCCCCAAGGGCTGTACAAATTCCTGTATTTTCTTGGAGAAAGGTTACCCTCTGCCATCAGCTGGCATGCACTCATCAAAGCAAACTCGATGTTCTGGGGTAGATCCCTTGTCCAGATTGTGAGCATGAAGCAAGTGGAATCCTTCCTGGTGGTGGACAGCTACACTCAGGACCACAGAGGGAGCAAGTCGTGGGTGCCAAGGCTGTGGGCACAGTTTCCACTCTGCACCAGGTTCCTGGACAGTTCACGCAGCCCTCTGTGTAGCTAAATGGTCTGGCCATGCCACACAATGCAAGGTCTTGGATATCCTGACTTAAACCAATGAAGGTTCATTTCTTTTGTTATTATGCTAGGTGCTAGGTAACAAGCCCCTATATTCACCCTGTCTCCATCAAAAATCACACAGGTACACACACATACACACACACAGTCACTTATTTTTGACATTTCCTCTGTTTGTTGGCAATAGGCTA
>PVIR01002313.1:0-104472 GCA_004026965.1 Petromus typicus | reverse complement strand
GAAGTGAGACTTGCCACAGGCTTCTGGGATAAGTCACTTGCTTTGTAACAAGGGAGAGAATTAATGAACAAAACAACACACAAAGAAAAATTCCAAATCAATAAGAAAAAGGCAAATAACCCAAGAATAAGATGACAGAGAATGTAAATAGGCGATCCATAGAAGATGCGACCAACAGACATAAAGCAATGCTCTGACTACTAGGGAAATGCAAACTAATTAAATGTACTTTCCAGAATGGCGAGTGTTTAAAGGCAGATACAGAGAAACAAATTCACATTTATTGCCAGGGGAAGCATAAATGACAACAGCAAACTCTGGAGAGCTCTTTGGCCATATTGATTAAAGTTAACCATGTGATTCCCTGGTTCATGGATACTTCCAGGGAGCACCCTACACAAAAACACCATTTCCTCCCATTTGCTGCAATACTGTTTATAATAGCAACCATATTAATATTGTTGTATGAGATTATTATATGATGTAACATTAAATTATGCTGTAGTATTAAGGGCTGTTACTAAAGAACTATCCACCCCGAGGGAATATGATTTCACATGAGTACTTTGCACAGTTTAAAACAAATGAGCTAAGTCTGTAACTGTCAGCTTAAGTAAGTTTGTGAAACGATGAGTCACACAAAAGATGTATATTGGAATGATACCATGTTCTTAAATCTTTAAAACTGAAGATGTTACATAGCGTTCAGAGGCACACATGTGGAAAACTGTATAAGTCCACATTATACAGTATAAAACTGTATAAGTCCAAATTATAATGCATACCACCTTCAAAAAGCAGTTTCTTCCTGAAAGCAGAGATGGACAGAGAGATAAGAGCGGAAAATGGGCTACACTTTATGGCTTTTTTAAAAGGGAGATTTGAAGCAGATATAGAAAAATATCAATGTTCTTAATTTAAATGAGGATATGTCTTTCTCTGAAATTACATTCAGTATCTTTCTACATATTAAGCTATTTTAAAATTTTAAGGAAATTATTTTTAATTTACTGTTTTAATAACTTGCAATTCTGTGGAGGAATTTGGATTATAATGTTAATGGATAGAAGCAAAACAGATAAATATACAAACATTTACACGTCTTACAACTTAAAAGTTTGAAAGAGATACAGAAGATATTCACAGGAGTGGGCTAGTCTGCTTTTCCATACACTTACCCTGTTTTCATTTCTTCTTTTTCTTGACATGAAGATACATTATACTTGGAAGAAACTGTTAAAGCAACCACAGGAAACTAAGGGGTATCTAGCTGGTGTGGGAGGAAGGTTCAAGACCTGGGAAGAGGATATGATGGGGCAAAGGCGTCCTGGGCTGTCATGTGACCAGGCCTGAACGCTGGCCGGGCCACTGTTTGCCTGTATGACTCTGAGTTTGTTCGTTCCTTCTCTGTCCAACAATAAGGTGCTGTTCTTTGTTTTTTTTTTGTTTTTTTTTTTTAAACAAGATCTCGCTTTGTAGTTCAGGCTGGCCCTGAGCTCACCTTCCAACTCACATCACAGCAATCCTCCTGCCTCTGCCTCCTGAGTGCTGGGATTACAGGCGTGAGCCAACATGCCCGGCACTGTGGTATGTGGTACTGGTTGATGCTGGGCGTGAATCTGTATGCCCAGTATTGTATGTGGTTACCGAGGATCAAACCCGGGACCTTGCACTTGCAAGACAGGCACTGGAACCACTGAGCTAAATCCCCGGCCATAAGGTGCTCTTTTTGTTGAGCACCAGGCACAGTGTGGCAACAGCATGGACAATAAAACATGCATGCTTCTCCCTCAGCAAGAGCATAGGCTACCAGGAGGAGAGGAGGAACAATCAGCATGCAGAGCACCCACCCCTGCCCAGTGCATGGTCTCCGTGAGGAAAAGCACAGGAGTCTGGCAGGAGTGGGTGGCCTGATTACTGGCCTCTGAGCAACATTTGGACTGTCATAAAAAGGATGAGGTCTGAACCCTTAAAAGTTGGGATTTCTAGAGACAGGAAGGCCTGCTGGGGCATACTGAGGAACTGAAGGAAGCTATGGTTTGGGGATGCAATAAGAAAGAGAAAGAGAAGAGATGGGGGAAACTTGTACGACCAACAAGATAGGAGCCAGGTTGCGGGCCAGGGAAATGCCTCCTTACGTACCGTGGAAAGTCTCTGAAAGTTGGTTGTACACAGGAGGCAATGTGAGCTTGAAAGTTTGCAATTGTCAGTGATCCCTCTGAAGATCAGAGTGGACAGTGAGCAGCCTGGTAGGTTAGCTGGCTCCGCTGTGGGCAGCTAAGAGAAGGCGGTGGTTCAGGACAGGGTGCTGGCAGTGCCTGGGAGAAGAGAAGTCCTGAGATAGTCCTGGAGACAGGGTCCTCACGCCTTGGTGATGGGTTACATGTGTGGGGACTGTGAGGGTGTGGGTACAGGACATAATAGGACAGCAGCAGCCTGGGGATGGGTGGGGACAGTTAGGTGCCTCCAAGTACTGCTGGATTGTGGCTTCTTGTGTGAACTAGGGCCGGTGATGGAGCCTGCAGCCTCGGGGTGGGTATTTTTCCACCCTGTCACCACACCCACTCAGCTGTATCTCCCTCTTCTTCACAGGTGGGGCATGTCATTCCTGGGGCTGGAACGAGCATGGCATGTGCGGGGATGGCACTGAAACTAATGTCTGGGCCCCGAAGCCCGTGCCGGTCCTGCGGTCAGCACCAGGACTCCTCGTGGGCTGTGGGGCTGGCCATTCCCTGGCCCTCTGTCAGCTGCCAGCACATCCTGCTGTGGGTGAGGATCTCAACATCACAAAGCCTACTGAAGACACCCAATCTCTGGAAGCATTGGACAAAGAGAAATTAGAAGGAAAGACAGAAATTTCAACTCAAAGCCAACATGACAGAAGTGAAGGACTGTGATACAGAATCTTTAATAAAGAACCTTCCCAGAGACTCACTGTGTTAGGCTGTGAGGCTGGCCTGAGCCAACTAGCCATAACCATGGGCAACTGTTTGCCCATATCTAGGCTCTGGGAGACCTTTCTGCTCAACAGTGAGAACAAGGGGGGAGGGGAAGGTTAGGTCTGCACCAAAGGATGCAGAAAGCTAAAACTCCAGCAGCTAAAACTCCCCTGAATAGAGGAGACAGAAAACTTAGCTTATTTTAGTTCAGCAGCCTTTGGTTTACAAAACGAAGGAGGGTTCTACCAGCGTCAAGCCTATCCTGACGTTTTAATCTCAGGAACCAGAGCATGAAGCTTGCCTATTCAAGGATAATGAGCTACTTACTCTGCCTAGAAACTTGGAAAGGAAGGAAGGATGGACGGATGGATGGAAAGAAGGCAGCCAGCAGGTAGGCAGACCAACTCAGTGACTTAGAGCAGAGTTTAAGGGAGTGAAATGAATAAGCAGAAAAAAACAAAACTTCTGGGAAAAAACCTCTGGGGCAGACAAAGGAGATTAGGACAAGCAAAACTCTGGGAGACTTAACTCTTTACCTAATCTGGGCAGGATGCTGGTGCCAGCCTGTGTAACCATGAAGACCAAGCAGTACATTTTCTGAGTTTTCATTTGAGATAGCTAAGCTCCAGTGGCTTTAAGAAGTTACAGGACCTCAGACACCCAAGTTAAAGGACCTTAAATCTCCAGCTAGCCTAGCAGCTTTCTCCACATTCTTCAGATCTCCAGGGTCTCCTGAGGATCAGTAGGCTTTGTGTGAACTGTGGAGAAAAGAGGACAAGCAGACAAAGGATGGGATTGCTGAACTCTACCTCATTCAGAGCAGCTTTAGTTTTATCCACAGGTTATGTATTGGGCTTTCATTTGACAAGGGGGCCCTTAAGAAAGTTTTGCAAATTACTGGTGTTTGTCAACTTTCCATCGTTTGTGTGAAAAGCTATTTCAAAGTCATATAATTGACTCCTGGCCCAGTGTCATAACTAAACATGACCCTGCCTGGGCCCTGAGCTAGATAATGGTGGGATAGACAGTAACCCTTGAGCTCGAAATGTATTCAGCTTAAGAGAATCTGGTTGAGGACAATCCTGAGTTCCTGGGTCTGACCTAGAGACCACTCACAGCCGTGGGCAGACCTTGAACACCAGTGTGTAGCATCCTGCTCCCAGTATTACATCCTAGAAATATGGTGGCCATAACAGGCAAACCTCTTGATCATCCACCTCCAAGAATCAATAGGAGCCAGTGTGGCTTGTGCCCTCAGAGCTAGTCCTGCCAAAATGACCAGGCCCATGGAGATAGAACACTTGGATACCCTGAGATGATCCATATCAGAGCAAGCCCAAGGTTACTGCTACCACCCACTCCCCCACAGGCTGTGTTCTGCACCCGACAGGCCAGAAATCAATCCCAATGGGATAGTACTCAGGTTCATACCTCATAGCCAAGAGTGTTTGCTCACCCAGAACCAACACAATCTCTCCCATAAGATTGCAGTACAGAGCTCCCTCCTCCCTTTCTTCCAGCAGGTGTTGGAAGAAACCAAAATTCCCAGGTTCTCTGCTGTTGAATCCTAATCCTAATAAGCATCAGAAGGAAGGGCCCCTTCCCAGCCTGAGACAGGATCAGCTGGTGCATCAGCCCTAAACCCTTTGTCTAGACCTTCATTCTCTTGGAACTGAATCAGATCCTTCTTGAAGCCACAGGGCACAGGGGGCCCATAAATGGAGGAATGAATGGCTCTGGGCACTAGGTGACAACCACTCCATCACCTCTGGTTCTTCCAGTCCACCCTTGACAGCAGCATCAGCAGAAGTGCTTTCCCCAAGTCCTTCACCGGCTGGCTTCGGTAATGTCTAGAGGCACTTTACTTGTTATGGCCATCTGATGGGTAAGGCGTGTTGACAAGTGTGTCCTAGATTTTTTTTTTAGTTATTTGATTGGCATTGGGTCATTCTCAGGCTCTGTAAAGTCTGAGCCCCCAATCCTCAGAGACTGTGATCTCTTTGAGCACACAGGACCAAGGTCTCAGTCAGCTCTAGAACTCTTCACCACGGATGACTCCTGGTACCAAAGTGTGACCAGTAGAAGTCAGCAGATTATTTCATCCATATAGCTGTAAGGTCACCATGAAGTGGGGAGATCAGTGGGCTCTGTGACTTCCTCCTCCTTACCCACCTTTTGTTTTATCCCACTTACCAGCACCTGAAAGCTGTGCCTCAGATACCACAGCCATTTGAGAGTGAGCGGGTAGTCATCCACCTACCTAGCTAATGGGCCATAGAAGCCAACCTGAAAAATTATTTTTTTTGATCACTGAGTATAGTAGCCATCATATTTCTCCTGCTTGAGAAGGGAGGAAGGGAACAGAAGAGAGGAGCAGCCTCTGGTGTGTCTCCTCGGCCTTTGGCCTGGCCCTCAGAGAGATGTTGAAAGACAACATGTCCCGGACATTGGTGAGATGTTTCCATCTTGCCTAACACACTTACTCTCCCCTCCTGATCACAGGCACCCCATCTTCCCTTCACATCCCCTACTCAACCCAGTGAGTTGAGGAATGTCCAGTCAAGCTGTGATGAAATGGTGCACTGAGATCTAGGCCTGCGGCCTGGACTAAAGCCTCCCCACTATGCCAAGGCACCCTCCACCTCTGAGTGAGTGACTTAGTGACCAACTGACTTGAGTTAGCAGTTTGTTAGTGGGGAAGTAGAGCGCGTGTTAGAGGGAAAGTGTTCCGGTTCCAAAGGTACAAATGTTTAGCTGCTGCAGGCTCAGAATTTCTGAGTGTCTGGAGCACAGAGGGAGGTAGGCTCAAGGAGAGCAGAGGCTAGAGAGGCCTCTGTGTGAGCCATCTCAGGGAGCTTCCATTCCATTCTTAGGGTGAAGGGGCAGTGAAGCAGCAGAAAGAGATGGGCCAGCTGTGTGGGCTGGGGGAGGGAGCCTGACACTGGCTGTGAAGTGTCCCCATCTGTCGTACTCATCTTCGTACTTCCTGGAAGGGGGCTAGAAGCCAAGTCCTAAGGGACCTGGGACCTGCAACTCTAGTATTCTGTCAATTCTGCCTCCCTGGGCCAGAGACAGAGAGCTCTGGAGTCTTAAGATGACCTGAGTTAAAATCTTGACTTCATCATTCATTGGCTGTGTGGCTTTGGACCAGTTATGGTATTTTATCTTTCTGCACTTGTTTTCTTTCCTCTAAAATGGAGCTATTGAATTATTGTGAGCTATCATTAGATACCAGACCCGTTTGTAAGATACCCCCACATAGTAGATGCTCACTGTATGTTAATCTCTTTTCCCATTAGCTCCTGTGTCCCAGGAAAACCAGATGCCAGATGGCTTTGTGTTGTTCGCCAGAGACACTTCTTTGCCAGTTGGTCCCTGGGTAGTGTAAACATTTCCATCCCTGCAGCAGCCAAGGCTGCTTAGCTTCACATCGTGAGACTTAGAATGGTTGTTTCAGCCTGGAAGCCATATAATCCTGGGCAGAGGCTCCACCGACTCTAATCCCTTGGTCCTTGGATTTCACAGGACACCAGGCAGTTAAGGCAAATGCTTCAAAGGAATAAAAACCTGGTAGGTGAAAATTCAGTACCCACCTTAAGCCTCCCACCCATCTATAGGATCACCGGCTCAGGCGATGCTGGAAGGTACAAGGGCGCTGAAATCAGAAGAAGACTGACACCTACTTGTTTTTGGCCCTGAGCAGATTGTTCCCCTCCCCAGCCTCATTTTCTCATCTATAAAAGGCTTCAGGAACTCTTTTCTATCTGAATATTCGTGGGATTTCTAATGGATAAGAACAGGGTTGGTGCCTCCCCCTCCCCCTCCCCCTCTTCCAAAACCAAGTGACCAACCTGAGCACATCAAGATCCATGGGCGGGGACTGTCCTTCCAAGATGCCTCCAGGCTGACGGAGGGGTATTCAGCGAGGTGGTCTACCAGGCTGGGCCTACAGGGGTACCGTGGCTGGGGAGCCCAGAACTGGCAGGCAGATCTCTGCCCTGGCTCCATCACCTTCAGCCATGGGCCCAGCGGGGAGGTGACCATGGTCTGCGTAAGGAACTGGATGCTCTGACATGGCCAGATTCAAAGGCACACAGAAACGTGTCCACATCATGTGGACCCAGAGGATGTGCGGGCCTCACATCAGGCCTTTGGACACCCTGTGCCTTCTGAGAGCTGCCCTCCTCCCCTAACCCAACAGGACGTACAACCCAAGGCACCATCCTGCCAACCAACCTCAGATAACAGCTTCCTCCTTAGGGGCTGGCTGCCCCTTCTGGGTTGGCAGGAGCAGTGGCCATAACTAGCGCTCACCCCAGCCCCGCCAAAGCACCCCAGCAGCCCAGAAGAGAGTCACGACCCTGCCTGGAGGCAATAAAAAACCAAATCCATGCTTCATCTCAAAAGTCAGCTTTTTATTTCCGGGCCAGGGCCCAGGGAGGGGAGACTGTTGAGCTAAAGCATCATTGCTCTCTTTCCAGGAAATGTTGTGAGGTGCAGTGAAAGCTCGAGATGTTGCATTTCTTTCAACCCAAGCATGTGTTTTTCAAAAATATCATCCTCCCCCCCCCAAAGCTAATTTTAGAATCAGACCAAAGCCAAGCTACTGTCCTCTGTTTCTGTTAGGAAAATACTATATTTATTCGAGATGTAGAAGCGTGTCTCTGCAAACCTCCGATTGCTTCAGGAAAACAAATCTGCTTTAGACTATACAGAACCATGATACAAAATTTATTTCATGCTCGAATCGCTTTGCATAACATTGGGCATGCAGTTTTTACTCTGAAGTACTAAATTGCATACAGTGCCAGGTTGTGCCTTGGCAAAAGTGGAGGAGGGCGCCCCTCCGGTGGTCCTCAACTTTTGGTGCTCTACGTCCTGGTTTTAAAATAACACTTGGAGAATCCATACGGTGCTGATTATTTACTATGAACAATTTATTATGAAAGTTTGGTCACACTGGATCTACACACCGGTAAGATGGGAGAATCAACCTAGACTAGCCGCTGTCAGGGTCTTGGGGAGACGTCTGCTGGGTCACAAGCATGCCAGACAGAGAAGAAGACGGCAGTGCGAGCTTCCACAATTCTATTTGAAGCAAAGTTCTCGGTTTCCGCATGAGAGATGAACTATGAAGATGAGGTCAATATGACCAATGACTGACCGACCGCCCTTTCCGGAACCTTTACTTTCCACCTTGCGTACAAACAGGGAAGCAATCCAGTCTCCGTCCTCCATCCCCCGCTCCCTCCGCAGCCCCCCCACGCTCCCAGAAATGTACAGGTTTCTACCGATCGCTTTTCCAGCTGGGCTCCACCAATGTGTGTGAAAGTAAAGAGCTCTGAAAGAAAATATAGGACTTGGACTGTTTCTTTCCATTTCGTTGTTTACGGTGATCAAACAGTTGCAGGGAGTTGGTGGGTTTGGTTTGCTGGGTTTTCTGTTGCAACTTCATGCAAGTCATGCTAAGGAACCCCTCCACCCCCCTCCCAAATAAAATAAACTTTTTTAAAAATGAAAAGAAGAAAAAGAAATCCTCTATGGCCGGTTACCATTTGGCCGTAGAAAAAGCTACGTCCGTCCTAGTACAGTGCCTGTGCCACTCGGACTCGTCCGGCAAACCTGCGTGGCGTGAATTACTCTGTCCGAGGGTGAGGAGGGGCTGCAGGTCCACCCAGATGCTTAATAGCCACCAGTGTCCCGGGCCAAGCCGCCTGGTCAAGTCACTCTCACAGCCTCTGTCGGCATATACTTAGCAATGACAGGGCTTTCTTTGCAAAGATCTGTATGTAAAGAATACAATTAACACTTGAGCTTCTTTTCTCGGCTTTCCCGTCCCGCTTGGTACTTAGCTTTTAAGGAAGGAGGGGGGAAGACAGAACAGCTGCATGCAGAGGCAGGCAGGGTCTTCTCCAGCTGGCTTGTTTCCCATGCAGCGAGCCAGCCTAGCAGCCTCTTTCTGTCCCTTCTGGGGGAACAAGTGGAGTCCCTCCTTCTACTCTCCCCCTGGGCTCCAACACCTGCCGGGCCTACGGCTCAGGGTCACCCCAGAAAAGCAAATCCTCAGCGGCTGCCAGGGCTCCAGAGATGGGCTGCGTGGCCAGCGACGAGGCCCTGCCCCCTCACACCGTGAGACAGCACTAAGCCGGGGTAGGACGGAGCAGTGGGTATCACATGTGGACAGTGTTTGCTGTGGGGCTCTGGCCACGACAGGGAGAGGGGCTGCTTTGTCCCACATTCCCTGGGCCTCTGGAAGCACAGTATAGAGACGCCCATCTGCTCTTCTAGGCCACACCAACTGACCCTACATTCAGGATGAAGGAGAAAGGCAGCCATGAGACCTAACCAGGCAGGGCACAGCCCCTGGGAAAGTTCTCCCTGCCCCCCTCCACGATGACCCCTGCTCCTGAGCCTTCTAGAGTCTCCACATGGGAGAAAGCCAATTGCACATGGGACCAGCAGGCCCATCCATGGATGGTGCCAAGGATGGCATCCCTCCCCAAGGCTGGCAGCCCTCTGCCGTGCAGCACCATGCGAGGAGTGGTACACCCCACCGGGTCCCAGAGACCTCCAGACAGAGCAGGAAGCAGGGGCCGGCCATGAGCAGGTGGGCACAACTGAGTGTCAGTGACCCAAAGGACTTTGTCTCGGGGCAGGCTGCCTTTCCTCTTCTGGATTCGCCTTTGATTTTGAAGTCTGTTTTCTCCTTGCATCTGGATTAACCACTTCAAATGCTACAGCAGCTGACAATGGCCACAGGCTATCCTCACTGTTGCTCTCAAAAATCCAAGTATTTATCTGGCTCAGCCTGTGCCCTCTACCAGCAAGCATCCGTGTGTGCGTGTGAGGTGCTCCAGACATGCACGAGCTGCCCAGCCAGTCCGCTGCGCTGAGGAAGGCTTGGCCCACCGTCCAGGCCTGGAGCCTCGTGCCGGGGTACTCTGCATACCCGTACGCCTCACCCAAGCCCATGCTCAAGCTCTATTAGAAGCCCCTTTCCAGCAGGGTCAGCCTCAAGTTCTGACTACTGTACAAGACCTACCCCAGAAGCCACTGGTGGGCTCAGCCTCACCAACCACAAGGGGGCGCCCACCACACCAGAGCAGTGGCTGGTGAACACTGGGGATCTCAGATGTAGTACACATTCTCTTGTTCACCTTGTCCTGGCAAATTCTCTATATGCCACAAGCCTGGCACACACCTTATCTCTGTGAGGACAATGGCCTTGTCCCCAAACCATGAAACTTTCCTCCCACTGGCCTGTGCTTTCTCATAAGATGGATCCTGGTTTGCTAGCTCACGGGTCCTGACCACACTACGCCCACCCACATCACTGCCCTCCTCTGACAGCAGAGAGGAGACCATGTTGCCTCCTGGACCTTACCTGCCCCTCCTGAAGCAGCCCAAAACAGGCTACTCCTGCTTCCCTGCTTTCAGATCATGCCTGTGCCAGGGCTTTTTGTACCACCTCAGCTCAATACCAACCCACAGCTGCTGGGCCTCAGTTTTTCCCTGCCAGTCTGACAGCTCACTAGGGAAAAGGAACTCCCTCCATCCTCGCCCCCTTCGTGTGTCTGCCTGCCCCTCAGCACCCCGCCCCGCCCCCCTGCCCACCCATCTGCAGGAGCGCGAGGCGGCCCGCCGATGCACACAGCTCCAGCTTCCTCTACATACCCTTTCTCATTCCTCCACCAGGTGGGCACGCGTACTCCCCGGTTGATAAGAGGAAGCAGGGTCCGTATCTCTCGCGGGTGCCCGAGCGCGTAAAGGGCAGGCCCTCATCAGGAGTGAGGGCCTGGTCTATGTGGGGGCAGTCTTCGTTCGCCAGCGCGGCCTTCGCCACCTCCCCATTCAGTTTGGAATCTTCAAACATATAAGCAGAAGCTATTGAGACACTGAAAACTGTTTAGTGAGGGAGGGGGGACAGGCCAGAGGTGGGGTTTTGGCAAAGGGCAGCCCATCCCAAGGATGGCAAAGGGTGGACCACGGAGAAGGGTGCAAGGCTTGGGGAACCTCAGCTCATTCCAGCAGCCTCCTGGCTGCCCACCGTGCAGGGAAGGAGGAACTCTTGGGTTTGCTCAAAGTTTGCAAAAAGATGAATTGGTGATGGGCCCAGCGTACGCACTGGGCCAGGCCCAAAGCCCAAGGCGGGGCTGATGAGACAGGATGGTGTGGAGGCAGTCATGGGGAAAGGGCCAGACACAGAGCTCAGGGAGAGACAGACAGACACGCAGAAACGCTCCAGTCTGGAGCCTGGCTGCCTCCTGTCCGCATCCAGTCACTCATGCTGCCCCAGCTGATCCTGGCCAGTCCAGCCCGCTCCACTGCCCCGTCTGATCCCATCTGATTGCTTGAGTCATGCGGTTGTCACCCCCACCCTAAGTAACTGCTCTGCCTGTCCTCCCCATTCCAGATGGATTCGTCTGGTCATTCTGGCATCTCCTCATCGCAGACTAAGCTTGCTCACACTTCTGCTCTCTCTCCTTAAGGACCCAGTCTCGTCATTCATCTCGTAGTTCTGTCCCCCGCTCACTCTAGGCCCAGTCACACCCTCCACCCTGTCTCATAAGGACCCAAACTGACTGACTCCCCATCCCCTGTCCTGAAAAGGCTTGCTCACGAATTTCAGCTCTGTCCCCGAGGGGATGCAGTCAGCCGGGTCTGCCCGGTTCCCCATACACACCAGCCCTGGCCACACACTCTGCTCCGTCCCCGCACAGACCAGTTTGACCCCTCCTCTGCTCCGTCCCCACACAGACCCATGACAGCACTCCATCCATCTGTCCCCCACACACACTAAGCCAGGGTCTCCCCAGCGGGCCTGGCCAGCTTGCACAGCCACACAGGGATGTAAGGCATGAGGCTGTGATGACGGGACCGGGACATGGGAGAGGCTCCCATTCCCGTCTCCTCTGTCAGTGTCCCCAGCAAAGCAGAGCAAATGAATGTGTAGAAGACAACAGCGGTTGATGGACTTGGGTGGGGAAAATTCAAGTCTTGGTCTCTGTGACAGCCTGAGAAGGAACCTGCAAGGAAGTCTGGGGCCATCTTGGGGTGGGGGGAGGGCAGAGTGTGGCTTCCAATCTCAGGGGCGGAGCCAGGGAGGCCCTGGGCTGGTGGGTGGTTCTGACTGGCTTTGCCCCCATCACTCTTGGGGATGAGGCCCCATGTGTCTGCCCTCATCACAGTCTTCCTGACCAGAGTGGAGCCAACCCAAACAGTGGCCCTAGGGGAGCCTCAAGGGCAGGCCGTCTGTGGAAGGAGGAAACCAGCATGGGCCACCACAGGGGAAAGCGCTGCCTGTGATTAAAGGGGGAGCTGGAGACCATTTCCGCCTGATTTGACACTCCTGTGATCCTGCTCACATCGGTAACTGCACGAAGGAGTGATCCTTCCCCGCGTGCACACACTCGGCGTGCATGTGGGTGGGATCGACACCTGTGTACATATTGTGTCACTACAAAGAGGCAGTCAGTCAAAAGAGAAATGGACCAATCAGGTTTATTCATAAAGCAATCCAAAAAATCCCATCATAATTTTGGAACTTTAAAAAAAAGTCTCTCGTACAAGATGGCAAAGCATTTCATGTACAGTGCGTTTCTTGACAAACCCCAGGGGCTTCACTCCCCAGTTGCTCTGAACCAGAAAGGCCAGTTACCAAGGAAACTCTGACACCGTGTGACTGGGCCTGGGGGCTGCCTAGGGGGAGGGGCCAGGTCTGCCGGCACATAGGCGCTCACAGACAAGCCAGAGAGGCCTCCTTCCCAAGGGCCTCTGAGCTGGGAACGGTGTGGCCGTGAAGCAGGTGAGGGTGAGGAAGTTGGGATCCAAGTGCCCTGCACAGTTTTTCCTCCTGGGTAACAGTGGGCCTCCCAGGAGTGTCTGGTCAAGGGAGGGGCCGCAAGACTTGCTTCGTCTTTCTTGGCCATCAGCTGCCAGTGGAGGTCCACAGCTTACAGTGCTGGTGCAGGGGAGGAGTCCACAGTGGCTGCCCCTCTACACCTGTCCCCAAACCCCTACTCCAGGGTTCTCAGAACTTTAAAACTGGGCTGAATTTTCCTGAAGGAGCAGGGGCAAGGAGCAGCCATCGGGGGTGCCTGGCAAGGGTGTTCACCAGACACTCCTGAGCCTACTTCTTCTCCCAGCCCTGACCTATGAGGAGGGAATTCTGACAGATGACGTCAGTTCATCTGCCACTGGGAATGCCCTCAGAAACTGGGATTCCCACACCCCAACACTCCAGTGGGAAAACCAAGGAGGGCTTACGGTCTCACCTGGGGAGCTGGAGAAAGCCACAGGTGCAAGCTTCCCAAGACCTCCACCCCACGCCCGTCCCTGCCCCTGGCCTCGGCCTTCCGATGAGATGGCAGCCGGGAGCCTCAGTTCCCACCCACTTTCCCCAGGCCCCACTCGGCCCACAGCCTATGACGATGGAATGACAACATGAGCAGCGTCTCAGATGGTTTCCAGGCTTTGAAATGGGCTGAGATGAGCATCCACGAGAGGGTCATTTTTTTTTAAACTTTGGAGCAACGAGAACCTAAGTGGGTGGGCCCTTAGCCAGCAGGCGGGCTTTCCTGCGGTCTTCAGGCACCACCTGTGTACTTACTGTTCACACCAGTGGCGGGCACCAGGGGGCGCACGCAGGGCTGGGGTGGGGTTGGGAAGGGCTGGGTATATCCTTGGGCTCTCCCCCTTCCCAGGGGTCTGCCCAGCTAGGGGTGCAGGGGAAAATGTCCCGGGCTAAATGGGAACGGTCTGTGAAACGTCACCACAAGAACCAGCACAAGTCATGCAACAAAACGAGGAGAGAGAGAGAGACATGATTAGTGGAGAGACAGAGAATGTGACAACATGAAGAAGAACACCCACACCTGGCTCTCAGCGTCACTCATTTCTCCACTGTTTCCCTCTGCTCGCCAGCAACGATGAGGACCCACTTAGGGTCCAAGCTGCCAACCCCATTGGCTTCTAGCTCTTGCCTGCGCAGCTCTGCCCCCATCCATCCCCCACCCTGCCCCATGGACAAGCACCACTCCCTGGGCAGCTACCACAGCCCAGCAGGGGACAGGCGGGGCACAGGGATGGGTGCTGTCAGGCTCTGCAGTTCTGGGAGAAACCCACCCCAAACATGACCCTGAGGATGCAGTGGTGATGTCCAGGGAGGGGCTTCTCTGGGGCCTGCACTGGTGCCAGGGTGCAGGCAAGAGCCAGTCCCCGGCCATCTGTCCTCGCTACACCTCCTGCTCACTTACAGTGGGCCCTGCGTCCCTGGACACTGCGCCACAAAGGGCTGACCCACATGGGAGGAGCAGGTATGGACAGACACACAGTGGATATGACAAGACAGGGAGTGCTCCGGCTGCCCGGAGCAGCTGGGCCCTTTGGGGAAGACAGGCAGCTTCCCCTCAGCTTTCAATCTCAGGCAGACCCAGATGTACCCTCCTGGCCTCCCTCTGTGGCCCCACCAGCCAGGTGAATACTAGACTTCAACAGCTCCCCAGACAAGACCCTCAAACACTGACACCATCCCAGCCATGCCCCAGAGGGGTGGACTGGGTCATTCCTGGGATAGACATACAGACTGAGGTTACAGAAGTGACCAAGAAGGGGAGGAGAGGGGAAGAAGCTGTTAGCAGCCTTGGAGGCCTGGGGGTTGGGGTGGGGAGCCCTCAGGGTCCAGCATGCTGCACTTGGCTTTAGCAGTGGAATTGGAGAATCCTGTAGGCTCTGTTCTCTGCAAAACTCAATGCTTCCCTAGCCTCTGTCTTCTCCTTCACTCTCACAAACTGCTCCCAACCCCATACCGGACTAGTGCATAGGTACCAGCAGACAAGGAGGGCACAGAAAGAAGGCCAGTGTGGAGATGGGGATGACACCCCCAGTTGGTGACAGATCGTCTAGGTCTCACACACAGCTTGTGGGAGTAGGAGAGTTCTGGGAGGAGGGAGGGGTCTCTGGACCGAGCTGCGACAGTGGGCTGAACGCAGGACAGCACTGACATCACGAGGGGAAGTGAAGGAGGGAAGGAGGAGCGCTAGGTATCCACGCTCCAGAGGGCAAGCTTGGCCGTAAGACTGTCCAAATCAGCTCTCTGGGTCCTGAAACCTGAGGGCAGGGTGAGGCAGCTTCTGGGCACTGAGACTGGGGAGGGGCCTGGGCCTGGCTGGTGTGTGTGTCTGAACACACAAAACTATCTTCCTGTGTGTGTGTGTGTGTGTGTGTGTGTGTGTGTGTGTGCATGTGCCATGTGTGCGCTCAGCACATGGATAATACTGTCACTGTCTAGACATGCAGTGTCTACCTGGAGTGAATGGGCACCCTTGGCAGGCTGGCCCGAGGCCCCGTGCTTTGGACAGTGATCCTGGAGGACATGGTGTTCAGAAGGAAGCACCGGAAAGGCCTTCTGTGCGATGGTGACACTCTTGGGTGGCTGCTTCTCCAGCCTGGAAACTGTCTTTGTCCTAATGGTGGCTCCTGAGATCCAATGGCTACCTAATCCCAAGAGGGCTCAGACAGGACTTCCCAACAGCAATGGCAATGTGGCTGAGGGCCTTTCCCTCTCCGTGCCCTGCTTTGGCCTGTGAGCTCCCAGCTCAGGACACCATTCACACTCTCTCAGCTGCCCCAGGAATCCTGGGAAGGGAGGGTATGAGGCGGGGCAGGGGCAGACTGTGGGGCCCACGCTCTGGCTGTGGGGCGGGATGGTGGGTCAGAGAGCGTGGCAGCAGGGAAGGAAATCAGTCATCCATTAGGGGAGGCCACCCTGACCGAGGGGAACTTCCTCACCTCGAGCTGTGCTAGCCTGGCATGTGCCAGACCCGGGCACGGGGATGTGTTTCCTAGACTAAATGGATCTGATCTCTCACATCCACCTCACGCTCACCTAGGTACTCCTTCCTGGCACAGTCCTGTCATTCTTCTCTGGGTCATCCATTTCTTTGAGATCCCTGTGTCCACAGAATAAATCGATGGTATTCCATGGGTAGAGGTAGACTATGGGCTTTATATCTTCGGACCAGAGCCCCATGATCAACTTTATGTGCTATGTGCAGATTCTCATAAAACTGAGATAGTCCCATAACGAACCACTAGCCATGGAATATTAGAATATATCCCACAGTGACTAGTATTGTTTCATGGGCCCCTCCCCCCTCCCCAACCCCCAGTGAGTTCACAGGAAAATGCTTGAACACTGGTTGGGATGTCTTGTATTGCTGCTGCAGTCCCTATCGCTGGACATGGGGAAAACCCTCAGTAAGGGCTTGTTGCTGGTCTGTAGTGCTTTCATCTACGCTGCCAGGGGTGGTGGCCCCCCTAGACCTTGCTCACCAGCCACTTCCATCAGAAAGTCACCGGAAACTCCCACTGGACCATCAACCCAAACAGACATCATGAAAGCAGAATCACTCCAACAGGTTCCTAAAGATAATCGCTAAACTCTAGAGTGGTGGTAGAGGATGAGTTGGTTCAGCATGCTATGGGGAAGTAAGCTTGTCACAGCGGGCTGGGGCATCTCCCAGGAAGGACCTGGAGCGAGGCAGCCGGAATCAGAGGAGGAATTCTACTCAGCTATGAAGTCAGGCTCTGCGGGGCTCAGAATCCTTGCTACTGCCTTTGCAGGGACCCTGCTGCCCGGATCCCATGCACCATTTCTGTCATCTACACAGCCTGCAAAGAGCCGTGTAGGGACCAAATCAAGAGCTGTCTGGCACATCCGATCACACCGCCCCCGCCCCGCTCCAACATTGGGTCAGTAACTCGAGTCAAGGACTCACGCTTGACTCCTGCCCACCTGAGCAGCAGCCCCCGGGCTCCTGCCAAGACCAGTCCTCAGCAACCTCGAGGGCATGTGGTCTCTCCAGAACTTCACGAGACCAACCACATCAACCTTCTTACCCGGGGCCACCATGAGGTTCCTCGAGCAGGCTCTTGCCTTCTGAGAGTGGCTGCCCAGCATTTCCCTGGGCCCCCAAGCTCCACACCTCGACATTGAGTGCAGGATCCGGGGTTGCCCACGGAACTAAGGAAGCAGTCTGACTGAATCTGGAATCATCGCTACGGGGGGCGGAGGTGAAAGGTCAGATCGACATGCCTCTAAGAGGTTTCCTACCTGCTCTGTTAATTTCTAAAATTTCTTCCTGGGCCAGCGGACATGTGTCACTCTGAGTACTGTGGTGTGGAGAGTTTACGACAGATTTACAATAATTGGGAGATCCCAGCTGCGGTGGCCGTGGAATATGCTTCTTTTTTTTCTTTGGTAGTTTCTGCTTAGCCATGGCTAAGGAGTAGTACATCCCAAAATTGTTCACGATGACGGGCACAGGCATGGCAATGGTCAGCACACCGGCCAGCGCGCACAGCGCTCCCACCAACATGCCGGACCATGTCTGTGGGTACATGTCTCCGTAGCCCAATGTCGTCATGGTGACCACGGCCCACCAGAAGCCGATGGGGATGTTCTTAAAGTGCGTGTGCTCACTGGCGCTGGGGTCGTTGGGCTGCGCCCCTATCCTCTCGGCATAGTAGATCATGGTAGCAAAGATGAGCACACCCAGGGCCAGGAAGATGATGAGCAGCAGGAACTCATTGGTGCTGGCGCGGAGCGTGTGGCCCAGGACCCGAAGACCCACAAAGTGGCGGGTCAGCTTGAATATGCGCAGGATACGCACGAAGCGGACGACCCGCAGGAAGCCCAGGACATCCTTGGCAGCTTTGGAGGACAAGCCACTCAGGCCTACCTCCAGGTAGAAAGGGAGGATGGCCACAAAGTCAATGATGTTGAGCGAGTTCTTGATGAACTCTACCTTGTTGGGGCAGAAGACGACACGCATGAGGAACTCGAAGGTGAACCAGACCACGCAGACGCCCTCGATGTAGGTGAGGAAGGCCTCTGTCTCTGCTTCTCGGTAGTAACGCACCTGCGTACCGTTCCGTACATTCTCAATCTCTGTCTTGTTCACGATGGGGTTGAAGCGCTCGTGGGTCTCCAGGCAGAAGGTGGTGATGGAGACCAGGATGAAGAAGAGGGAGGCAAAGGCCACATACTGTGGGCAAGAAACACACAGTGTCAGAGGGGAGCCCCTCCCACCCAGTGAGACACCTGGAATCCCTTGTGCTGAGTCCAGACCAAGGGAAGATGCCTGCACAAGGTCCCTTCAACACAACCCAAGTGGAGGCGCCATGTTTCCTTCCTTGGGCCATTGAGGGATGTGCTGTACTGCCAGGCCTGGCTGGAAAAACCTTCCTCCTTCACCAGAAATGCTTTCTTTCCCCAGTGGCCAGCAGGGCTACCACAGGGAAGGTGACCACTAAATACTCTCACTGAACTGTCACCTGACTGGGAAATATATGAAGCCATTGATATTTGGAGGTAATTGGTTAAAGCATTTAGTTACTAACTAATAAAGATGACTTAGCTCGCTGGAGCTACAGTTTGTAAAATTTGAGAGGGCAGCCATGGCCCCCTTCAGGGCCACATTTCTCTTCTAGCTGCAGTCTGTTGGGTGCAGAACACTGAGACCTCACCCTGCATCGGCAGCAAGAGACTCCTAGGTAGCAATTGTCTTAGTGTGCTCTGATGACCCACCCAGCCCTGAGGGGAGTCCAGGGCCTAGAACGGCCCTGTCTGAGTTGACCGTGACCACGCGACATAGCATCCAACCTGGCAGGTAACTGAGCATCAGGAACTTTCGAACCACATTCCAAGGTGAAGGTAGGGAAAGGAAAAGGGGAAGGACATTGTTGGCATTTCAGAGCAGCAGAATGGGAAAGGGCTTTGCAGATGACCTACTGCAGGCTGAAGAAGGGAAGAGGCCCGGGAACAAGACAAGACTTGTCTAAGCTGCTCATTACTCTGTGCTTCGATCCTCTTGGCTCTAGAGCACTGTGTAAGTTTTAGAAGCTTCCTCCTAGGTTACTTTCAAGGGTGATCCATGTGCATCCTTCCATCCACCTATTTCTTTTTCTCACTCACTCACCATCCTCCTTTCCCCCTTCCTTCCTCTTCCCCTCCCTTCCATCCACTTATCTCTCCTACCTCCATTTATGCATCCATCCATCCTTCCGCCCTCTCTCCTTTCCTTTCTTCCACCTGCACATCCACCTATCCATTGGTCCATTCATCCATCCTTTCTTCTGGGAACTCCTCACATGCCACCAGGTTATGCCCAGCAGGGTGAAGTCAGGGCTCTGTCCAGCTCTTAGGGAGGTCTGTGCCAGCCAAGGTGGGGGGTGTATCCAGAGGCCAGCACAGTTCAACCCTCCTGAGGTAGGTGGGGTGGGGAAAGGTGCCAGAGAGGCAGTGCACAGACTAAAAGCCGGGTCTTCCAGCCCTGGAGGCCCTTCTCTGAGAACCCAGACAGTGCAGACCTGAGGCACCACAGAGGAAAACCAGGCGAGCAGAGAGGAGCAGCTGGAAGTGGCAGCCTCCTCCTCAAACCCAAGCTCAACTAGATCCACAACTCCTTCCATCACCAGAATCACCACGGTTAAAAAGGCCCATCTCCATTGGAGTATCTGGCCTGTGAGTCCCTCTGGAATCCGTCTGGAATCTTGGAGCTGCTTCCATAGTCCAGACTCCCTGAGCACAAGCCATGCCCCCAGCCAACCCCTTGCCCTGGTCTTTGTGTGAGCAGAGAGGAACAGGTCCCCTGTGAGTGTCTGAGGGAAACCCAGAGGCCCAGCCCTGCTTATACCCAGCTCCTGACTCTGAGCAGTAGCACAGGTGGGCAGTACCTCTCTGTCCCTCGCAGCCCCATCAGCCAGGACAGGGCCCCCCCAGCCCCTCTCACATCTCCTACTGCATCATACTTCAACAGGGCTACTGCCGTCAGGGCAGATTTTAGGCTTCAGCTTCAGCCACACAACTACCAGAAAGAGCTGCCGATGGGAACCCCTGCTCTGCCAGTGCCAGCTGCCCGTGCTGCCCACACAGAAAACTCAGACTCCTCTGCTGGCATGTGAGGATCCCTGTGCCCTGGACTCACTTGACTTGTCAGGGCCCTCTCCCTGCCTGTTCTGCCATATGCAGCTCCACCATTTCTGACCACAGGGAGGTTTCCTGTCTTCGTGGCTTGACATCTGCTTTGGGTTCTATGGCAGAGTGTCCCTGCCAGTTCTAGCCAGAAAATCCCATTCATCCTGTTAATAGCCCTCCCCTTGGGGTGAGGCTCCCATTGGCATCTGTGGTCCTGGGAGGGCCAAATGAAAGGACTCCCTGAGGAGTCGCCACCCACCCTTGGGAGCCAGTGAATCTGCCTCTAAAGCCAGCTCTTTAGTGCTGGGGGGACACATGGGAATAGCCAGATGGGGCACTGATGTCTCCAGAGTCAGGTAACTTCCAGTTCCCCTGCAGGCCCCCACAATGTTCACATCTCACTTGTTCCCTCACAGTACAGATCCTAATAGGGAAACAGGCCCAGAAAGAGGTCAGGCCTTATACAATTAATGCAGAAAAATTCTTAGTCACAAGAGATCAATGGACAGCCTAGGCCCTGTGAAAGAAGGGTGGGCAGACACTAGGATTCTGTGTCTGGAAAGAGCCAGAGGAGTGGAGGCTGGGCCTCTTCCTGCCTAGGACCCCTGATCACTGCCAGCCTGGCCTTGCTGCTGCACAAGGCCTGATTGCCCTCTGTCCCAGGCAGAGCCCACCCCAGAAATATCCTAATACAAATGAGCCCTAGAAGACTGCTCCCCTGGCTTGCTCAGATCCCAAAGTTACCCTAAGCCTGGAGTACAGGAGCAGGGCACAAGGGCACAGCCAAAGCAAGGCCAGCCACGCCCACAGCATCCTCTGGTCATGTCTGGGCCTGCTGAGCAAAAGAAGGAGAGGGAAAGGCAACCAAAACTTGAGGACCTACACTGTCCCTTTCATTCCTCACTAGCCTGGTGGGACAGGGGGCCACACCCCTGCCGGGTTGGGAAATAAAGCCCGGAAGTGAGAGAGTCAGTCTTAAAGCTAACAATGAAAATGAGATGTGGACCCAAGTTTACTGAGCTCTAGAACCTGAGCTATGTCACCACCAGGCCACCAAAGCTCTTGTGGCAAAAACCACAGGCCTCCCCACTGGCCCAGATTGTGCCTAGATGGTTTCATCTTGGAGCCTGGCACCCACAGTCCAGGCTCCCTAAGAGCAGGTCATGCCAACCCATGACAGAGAAAACAGAGGGGCCTGGTTCCACAGCCAGGGGCCTGGCCAACCTGAGTCATTCTTAGTGTCCATGCCTCAATGGCACTTGGGCAGATATGGCCATGGACTGGGAATTAGCAGTGAAAGCAGGCTCAGGTGGTCCAGCTGCACCCCACTTGGTTACCCTGCTGTGGGCCCCATGAGAGAAAAGGTCTCAGGTTTTTCTGGGAGCTAAGTCAGCCTGTGGGGCAGAGGCATGGAATGGGGAGTCCTGCAGTCAGCTGAGCCTCGCGGGGAGGGAAGCCTGCCTGGCAGGCCCACAATAGCCAGCCTTGGAACAGCCTTTACAACAGCACTGGACCCTTCATCTCAGGGCAAGGGGAGGGTAGGCTGTGTCCCACGTGAGCTGCTTGCCTCCTGTTTCCTGTCACCAGAAGCCACAGATACACAGCCTAGAACACACATTTCCCTCTCCTAAGTGCAAGCCCTGAGTACGTGAGCACACAACTACGGCCCTGGGCTCAGCCACTCACAGAGCACACAGCAGCCTCTGTAGAGCTTGTGAGACCATTACAGCACAAGGCGTTGTGAGACCAACGCCACCCTGGTGCTGCAGTGCACACACACAACTCACATGGACACTTTCCAAGACCTCCAGTGCTGTGGCAGGGTACCGCATGGTTGAATGCAGAGACCCGGGCACTGATGTCCACCCTGTTACCCCAGCCTAGACGGTGGCTGACTGGCGCCTCACCCCCCACAACACAAGCAGCTCCAGCCTGCCTGCCTCAGCCTCCTCAGCCTTCCTGATGTCCTCAGCCTGCCAGGGCTTGGCCCCTTTCTCCAGCCACCCCCCACAGCAGCTGCACCCCACCACACCCAGGACCTGGGCCAACTGTGCAGTCAGTCCCTCCCAGGGCCCTGTGGAGGCTGGAGACATAAAGGAAGCTATGGCAGGCAGCCAGGGGCAACAGGCACCCCCTGGCCAGCTCCACAGCGGCCCTATGAAACAGTGAGACCGCACACGTGAGGTCGCCTGACAATGCGGCATAAATCCAAGCTGGTAGTTTCTGGCTCTTTTTCCTCTCCAGAACCGAATCACAAACCATGAGAGACCCACCAATTGTGTTCTAGAAAATGGTCGCCATGGCAACAGAGCAAGGCATCCCATTTCTATGGTAACCAGGGTGGTGAGGCTGTTGGCTGTAAAGTCAGACAAACCTACTAACGATCTGTTGACTTAAGGATATGTTTTATAAATCACTGAGTTATTTTTATCATAACCCCACCCTTGAAACCACAAATCAGAAAGGCAATTTACTATCTATTAAAATGACCAATATGTGCTATGACTTTCATTTATGAATTATTTATGCCACAGTCATCATTTAAAAATTGTGCTTGCCTGTCAGAACTGTTCAGGGGTTCGCCGTGGGGATCTGTATTCCTGCAGCTCAGTGTTTTCCTGAGCAAGGAGCTGCTTGGCACATGGTGCAGGGACTGCCTGACTCTCGGCTGACTGCTGACTCGCTGTGTGACCTTGGCCAGTCATTTCCCCTCTCTGAGCCTCAGTGTCATCATGGTGACAGTGAGGGTTGGACTGGGTCCCTCCTGAGGACTGTGAAGCAGGGTGAGGCTGGAGATGGCAGGGGCTCGTGCTGGCTAATCAGGGGAGCCCTGGCTGAGGTCCAGGCCCCAGGGCCCTAGAGGCCGCAGGTCAGGTTTTCTGCCGAATTAAATCTGCCCAGCGGGGGTGGCAGTAACCCAGGCGGAGCCAGTGATGCAGAGCAGACAGGGTGGCCAATTGTCCTAAATAAATTGTTAACTTGAGTTGGGTTTGGAAACTGAATTAGCTGCATCTGGACTCCTTCAGGCTGGGCGTGCCTCTGGGGCTAGGGTGTGACAGGGCGAGGGGTGGGGGGAGGCTTTGGGGTGCAGCCCCTTTCGGTTCTTCCCCTCCCTGGGCTGCTCCCAACCCGCCCCTGCTGCACCTGTTGGGGGCAGTGGGAGGCTCCTGCTGTGTCTCAGTCTTGTGAGCGTGTGGACGCATGTGGAGTGTGCCCTGGCAGCCTATTCAGGAAGTATGCAAGCCAGGGAGAGCACTGTCAGGGCTGTGGGCAAGTGTGTGATGGAGGTGTGCAAAGGTGAAGGCCTACGACTACCCAGGCCTGCACCTAACGCCAAGAGTTCAGTTTAAGTGGTCACTATGTGTGGTGTGTGTGGCTGTGTGGGCTGGAGAAGTGACAGTAACAAGCAATGTTTGTGCATGTGTGTGGAAACGTACATGGTGAGGTATGTGGGGGCTATGCGACTTGTGGTGTGTGCATGTGTGCGTGCATATGGAGTGCTGAGTCTGTGTGTATAAAGTCCATGGATGCAGATGTGTGAGGGTTGTGGAGTGTGTGTATGTGAGCTGTACCTGAGGTGTGTCTGTGTACAGACACAATATGGTTTAAGTGTGTGTGATGTGTACTGAGATAAATGTGATATATGTGCATGGCTGTGCATATGTGTGGAGATGTATTTGGTTAGTGGTACCTATATGGGTGGAGTGTGGGGGACTCTGTATGAGGTGTGGTGTGTGTGCCTATATAGGGATATGGTTCATGGTGTGTCATGTACATGGGACTATGTATGGAGTACAGAGGACTATGTATGCACATGCAGTATATACAACCCTGAGTGGTAAGAGTGTGTGTGTGTGTGTGTGTGTGTGCGCGCGTGTGTGCATGCACACATGTGCACCAGCGCAGGCCCAGCTATCTGCTAAGGAGATCGGGGTCTAGCTGTGCACCCTGAAAGCATATTCCCTGAAATTACACTTAGCCAAGTCCTGGCCATCTTTCATGCCAGTGAACACACTAGGCCAGGAGAAAAAGGACAGACGGGGTGGGAGGGGGACAGGAGACCCTGAGCTGGCCCAGGAGGAAGCAGCAGGGAAGGAGGGTGCTCAGAGTCCCCAGGCCTACAACACAGATCCTCTCAATCCTGCGACCCACTCTGGTCACAGGGCCACCACCAGAAAATGCGGGGAGCTCAGACCCCATGGCAGAGAGGCCACTGCCCATTTCCCTGAACTTGGTCTCATGACCCTAGACTTGGTCATATCTGAAAGGGCCACTCTGACAGCTGGGATGGAAAACCCCGAGGTGGGAGGGGTTCTGTGGTGCTTTTCCCAAGATGTGCACTTTTTCATGTTTTAGACATTAAAACATAACATACATTAATTCTTAAAGCACCGTTTCTCCCCATTTCCTCAAAGCACTTGTGTCACTGAATAAAAGCATGTCTGGAATCGATGTGTCCTAGATGAGTACAATCCAGGACCCGAGACAGCCACAGAGGTTTCTGGACAGAGCTGCTGCCTGGGGCAGCGATGGAGAGGAGGCAGCACGGGGAGGGGGACCTGCCGGAGGCAGCAGGGCTCAAGGGATGACCGGCAACGGGCACCAGGTCCTGAAACAGCCGCACTCGGCCCTGTGTGGGGATTTTACCACTGTGGCCTCAGAACTTTGCAGTGCTTCCCCACCCTCTAGGACTCTTACGTCCCCAAGTGCCACCTGCCTTAGCTCCCAGGTCAAAAACAGCACCTTTCCTTCTGTCAAAGACATCAGAAGCTGGGACAGAAATGACAAAATCCTGAAGTCAAACCAACTTCAGCTTTAAAGGCCCGGCTCAACTGTTAAACCTGAACAAGTCCTTGGCTCTTTCTGAGCCTTCATTCAGTGCCTCCCAGCCAGCTGTGATGACTAAATGAAACAGCACACAGAGGAGCAGGAGAGTGCTCAGACCCTTAGTCCCTAGCCCAAGCCTGCCTCTGTACACTGTCCATCAGTGGTACGAGCCAAGGAGAGGTCCCCGGATTGGGTGAGCAGAGTGTGTGGGACTAAACCCAGCGTCCTGAAGAGGGTGAGTGAGAAGCCTCCCGTGCAGGAGTCAGGTGGGAGGGGAGAAGGCGGGTGGGGCAGAAGCCATGGAGTGGGCGGGGGTGGCCTCAGAGTGAGGCAGGTGTGAGCGGGGCGGGGGACACACAGCACTGAGCCCCTGTCCGCATCTGGTGAGAGAGCAAATGTACCTTTAATTTATGCTGCAGGTGGCTCTGAGCATTTGGGGTCCACGAGGCAAGAAAAACCCAAATGCCTAGCAGCCTCGATGCACAGAAACCCACGAGGTCTTGGAAGCAGGAGCACTGACCAGCAGAGGCCTGACCCCTGCTCCAGAACTGAGGTCAAATCCCAGATCTGCCACTTCTCGTCTGACTGCAAGCTAGTCAGCTCTGGACACTCAGGCCTGTTGCTCTTCAAGTGAGGAGGATAACAGCATGCCCCAGAAACTAAGACAGAACTGAGGGGTGTGAAAGAAATGGCCAGAGCCACACTTCCTTGGATCTAAGGAGGAATTCAGGGCTGGGAGAGTCCTCAAGATGGCCTCTTCCTGCCCGCCACTATGGCAAGAGTGGGCCATGGGTTTCCTCCACAACAGCTCGACAGAGGGTGAGGGAGGGTAAGCAGCAGTAGCAGCAGCAGCCAGGGAGGAATATGTCCCCTGCTGCTTCCCCTCATTTGTGCCGTTCCTGGTCTAGCAACTAGGAGAGCTGACAGTGTGGTCCTCACAGCCTGTCACCGGTGTCCAAGGCCAGCACTGCGGCATCCAGTCGGTGAGGGACGTGCTCTGTAGAGGGACGGAGGCTCGCACGCCGGGGGTACAAGGCGTCCCCGTGAGCCCCTGCCATGGGGCTGAGAGGACATGAGACTCAGAAGAGGACGTCCAGGGTCACATAGCGAGTGAGGCCGGCCAGAGCTACTTTACCCTTATTTTTTTTTAACCTTACCCCTATTTTGCTGCTGACACAGTCTCTCCACGCAGCCTGAGAGACGGACATGGCCACATCCTGGCTACTCTTGTGTGCTCTGACCTTGGTCAGAGCCCAGTGGCCACCGTGGGGTACTGGGCCCTCAGGGGAGCGAGGCCACAAAGTCAGTCACCTGCCCCACAAGGCTGCTCCTGAGGCCTGTTTCTCCTGGAGTACAGACAGGGGGATCAGCAGAAGCCAGGGCTCCCTGCACCCCTCAGGAGAACCTGAGACTCAGAGACTCCCCGGGACCTTATGTGGGAAACCCCTGGATTTTGAGACAAACCTATGTCTCCAGATAGGCTTTGGCTTCGTCGGCCTTGGACGAGCCGTGCACCCTCCAGGTTTGCTCTTCCGCCCCGAGTGCCAAGGAGCTCAGCTCGATCTGATGCCCAGTTCTCAGTCACCCTTCACCTGGGTTCGAGGAACAGCCATTTCTCCTCGTCATTATACTAATCTTTTCTGTTTGTTTCTATTTGAAAAAGTTTTTTATTCTGTTTCTTTTTGGCTGTAGGTACGTCTTATACACCTCAAACCTATTTTGAGGTATCCACAAATTAGAATAAGAAATATGTAAATGAGACCCTGGATAGGAAGTAAGAGGAAACCTCGTATATGCTATAAAGTGGGGGAGGGGGACTCATGATACTATGTGCAGTGACCCGGAGACAGATGTCTTTGATCACCACCACAAGAGACCCCTGACGAGGCCACTCTGCCTTGATGCCTGTGGTAGACGCGCATTTATTTCTTGTTTAAACAGCCTCCACCTCTTTCTCCCAGCTTTGCTGTCTGGTCACCAGAACGTACATGCTCCTCTTTCTCCCGTGTCCCAGGGTCAGCTCCTGCGACGATTCGTGTGCCAGCCCTTGAGGGCCAGGCTTCCTTCTCACTCAGCCTTTCCCATGCTGGCTTCAAGGAGCCCTGTGCTGATGACTCACTGTGGCCACCAGGGGCCACACACTTCACCTTCTGTAACCCTCACGACCATCTTGGGCAGAGGAGCATTTAGCTCCATGATGCCTCACTGCCCTCTGCTATAAAGCAACCAGGTCCCAAGCACCTTGTCTCACTTATCTCGAAAAACCTCTCTGAGGAGGCATCATTCCTCCGTTCAGACAAGACGCTGAGGGTGAGAATGGCTGAGCCAAGTGCAAAACCCCCTACTCAGGCTGGAAATAGCAGGCAGGATTTGAAACCAGGTCTCTGACTAAACCACCATGCTCCTTCCCTTTTAAATCTCCTTTCCTTCCAGGTAGCTGGACGAGGAAGGTGTTAGTCTTCTGTGATGACAGGGGACAGCCTGTTTCAGTTAACAGCACACTTTCACACCGCAAACACCACACACACACACACATACACACACACACACACTCACACAACTGGTCAAGCACTGGGATAGTCCTGATTGCCGCCATTCGGTACATGAAAAAGCTGAGGGTCTAGGCCCCGTGAAGGAGCTAGGAGGGCCTGGGCACCCCCAAGAATCCACTAGGGATTCCACCAGTGTCCATTTGTGTGTTTGGGGCCCAATAGGGATGTTCAGTGGGTATGTAGAGCCATGTATCTGGGAGAGAGGAAGGAAAAGATGGCCTTAAGAGAGAGACAAGCTACAGAGGGCAGAGGACACAGACCAGGAAGGACCATGGCTAGGTGCCCACCTGCCAGCCCTCCCATAAATATTTATGCCTTATCCTAGGTCCATGTAGGCCACTGGCTATACACTAAGGAAAACTAGCCATAGCTCTGGGAAGGGGGACTAATGCTTGCCAAGTAGCCATATGACGAGTGTATATCTATGTGTGATGACAAGAGCTCCAAGGGGAATGCAAAAGAAATATGACAGTCCTTTAACAACCCTTAGGGTTACAGTGGCTTCCAAGAGACAGTGACAACTCTGTAGAGGTAGGAGGAAGCGGTTAGAAGCAGCTAGAGAAACACAAGGTGCAGGCAGAGAGAACAGGGATAACTCTGTCCTCACGGCCCTGGACCAGCAGCCACTTTGGCTTCTCTCAGCACCTCCAGGCCCCCAGAGCCTCTTGGTTTTCCACATACCTCTCCAGGTACTCTTTGCTGGGGTCTGTCGCCAACCTCTGCTCCCCAGCCTGTAGTCAGCAGGCTGCCCCTGACTCTTCTCCATCCACACCCACTCCTTAGTGATTGACAATGTCACAGCCAAAATGCCATCACCCATTCGAATGCACCCTTGGGACAGTGTCTCGCCCAGCATTGCCCTGAGCTCAGGATCCTGTGTCCTCCGCCCTGGCACCTCCTGGGGGAGCTCAGCAGCTGGCAGAAACTCTACCCAGCAGCCTTCTCCACCTGGTGAGCTAGCAGCTCTCCATTCACGGACATCTTGCCAGAAGCATTGCAGAAAGCCATCCCTACACCTTTCATTTGCTCACACCTTACATTCCATCTGCAAGGGAATCCAGGTGGCTCTCTGACCCTCATCCCTACACGAGCTGGACCTGCTGCGAGCTTGCCATCACCCTTCCCCCTCTAGGCGTGTTCGTGGCCTTAGCTTGTCTCCTGGCTTTCCACCATACTCTACTCTAGACACTGATCCTCGCAGTAGCCAGATGATCCTTCAGAAGTGCACCCAGGGTCACTTCCCTGCCCGATCTGGCCTTCATCACCCCTGACCATGTCTTCCACAATGTCCCCATTCTCACACATGCGGGGTGTGGGCCTGCTCCAGGTTCTGCGCAGGTCCTTCTCCTGCCTGGAGTGCCTTCCCTGTGGGCACTACCTCGTGGCCCCTTCCTTTACCTACCCATGGGACTCCTTTGACTACTCTGGTTAAAATTGCAGCCTGACTTCTCTTACTCCACTCTCTCCCACAGTAGCATCCTCTCCCGACACACCCCCTCTCCCAGCTTCACTGTGGGTAATTTATATACAGTCATGCTCGCCTCTGGGAAGGTCCAGTCAGAGGAGGGTGAGTGATCCACACGGTCTTCATGTTCAGTGTCTCTTCCCCTCCAGAGAGCGAGGTTTTTTGGGTTTTTTTTAGGTTTGTTTTTTGAGACAGGGTCTCGCTTTGTAGTTCAGGCTGGCCCTGAGCTCAGCCTCCAACTCACATCACAGCAATCCTCCTGCCTCTGCCTCTGCCTCTGCCTCCCGAGTGCTGGGATGGCAGGCGTGAGCCACCACGCCCGGCACTGTGGTATGTGGTACTAGTTGCTGCTGGGTGTGAGTCTCTATGCCCAGTATAGTATGTGGTGAACCGGGGGATTGAACCCGGGTCCTTACGTTTGCAAGACAGGTGCCAGAACCACTGAGCTAAATCCCTGGCCCTGAGAGCGTGAGGTTTTGAGTGACACTGGGGACCTGGCTCTGGGGAAGCCCCTTCCTAATGCCAAGCATCTCATCAACATGAGAAGCACCAGATGTGTGTCCTTGTTCATGGCCTCCGCCCTGGTCCATGGGAGCACAGTCCTCCTGCAGCCTCTTAGAAACTGAGTTGCCCTCGGGTGCAGCCTTTCCCTGTCTATACAGCTCGCGTGGCCGCTCACTGGTTCCATTCTGTGGCACCCATGTTTACACTGGTAATGTACCCAGACTGGAGAGTCCTGATGCTGACCGCACTGTTGACCTCGAAACCGGCAAATCCGTGACTAACTTAGCTATGACACAACTTCTGACTTGACTACATTCTTGGCAGTGGCAGGCAAGCCTGGTCTCCACAGAGATCATCCGTTAGCCTGAGAGAGGGCACTGGGACTGACAACATACCTAAGCCTATGCTGGTGATGGGTATAATCACTAACAGTAGACTTGGGTCTACACTGGCAGCAGAGACGATCTTCTTATGTCCCTTTCATGTCCTGACAGTGGGAGCCATCACTGAACAAGACCAGAGTCCCTACCAGTCTGAGCATGGGCAACTCATGTCACCCACGGAGGGTGGACACAGGTCATGCAGGGGTCCCTGGCAGAGAGGAGGGGAACCCTCCCCACCCTGCAGGCAGCCAGCTGGTGGCGCTCAGAGTGCAGCCTCATGGCCCAGTCCTGTCCATGGGGTGGAACTGGCAATGGAATGGGAATTCAAACTCGATGTGGGCACTGGAGTGTGGAATGTGGAGTCTGGAATCTGGGACGGCATGGCAAGGAGATGAGACCATGTCTATTCCAAGTGTCTTGAGATCACTCAAGGTGAGGAGAGACTCGGGCTGTGTGACTCCTGGTGCCACCTGCTCCCCACTCCCCTGCCCAAAACACACACACCCAGGCTGGCCCAGCCAGCCCAGGCTTTAAAAAGCATCAGGAAATGTCACTTTCTTTTTGGGAAGGTGTGATGGGAGGAGATGGCCAGGGTAGTTTTAGCAGCCGGTTTATTCAAAGGTTGGGAACAGTGACAATACTTCCAAAGCCAGTTGTTGTCCCCAGACTGGACCCAAGTCCCTTCCCAGCACTTGGAAGGCTGCCTGGTGCTGGCCCAGAGGCCCTAACTGCATGACAGCTCAACCAGGGGTGTGACAGAAACCACACTATCCTGTGTCCACAAGATTGAGACCAGAGCTGTGGCCTGAGTGGACTCAGGGCTCAGGGTCCTGTGTCTAGCTGCCCACAGCTCAGGGGCTACAATTGGCCTTGGTGCCACCACCATGCCAATCTGGCTAAAGGTGGCAGCTCTGGACTACAGCATGGCTCACTCACTGTTCGGCCTAGGACAGATGCAAGAGTGGGCTCTTCTGAGAGAAGAAAGCCCCAAGGACATCTGACCACCCATTGAAGAAGCTTACATCCATCCATTCAATCATAAAATATTCACGGGACACCTATTATGCACAGGCCCTTCCCACAAGCACTCCTGCAGTAACAGCTCTGAATAATGCTGCCAGCACAGAGCTAGGTACACAGCGGGCCCTCGGTAGTGCCGATGATGCCTGTCTGGAGCCAGGATACCCTCTGTGCTCTTACTGGCCCCATCTCATTCGGCCCTACCCTCAGTCTAAAGTCCATGCTGACCAAAACTGGCCACTGTCCCAGTCTTACAAACCAGAAGATGAGGCTTTGAGAGGTTAACTAAGTTGCTCAGGTTCAGACAGCAGGGAAATGACAGAGGAAGAGTCTGAAACCCATTTTTTTGGCTGGCTCCAGAACAAGGCTCTCAGCCACTCTTCCTTCCCCTCCCCCACCCTGCAAGCACTTATTGGCTGCATGAATGGTGGGTGAAGAGGCTCTGTGCTCATGCAAGTGTGTGTCCACGTGTGCAAGGCCATCACGGTGCACAAGTGCGGGGAGCGTGTGTGTGTGCTGATGTCTGTGTGTTTGCATGAGCAGCTTTTTTGGGGAAGGCTTTCCCTTGTTGTCTTGGTCCTGTGTGTGCTGGAGCTATACTTAGCCGCAGCCGTGACTGTAATGAGCAGTTAGCTGCACACCAGGCGCTCACTGGGACCTGGTTTCCCAGGGAGATCGCCGGGGCCAGTATATACGCGTGGGGGTGCTGTGCAGTGCTGGGGAAAGCAGGAGCAGGGCTCTGGGAGGCAGCCTGGAGCTCCGAGCACAGCACCTCGTGCAAATGGAGGGGGCACCTTGGCTCCAGCCAGAAGAAGGAATATGTTCCAGGCCTGCAGCACTGAAGCCAAGCTCAGCTACTGCGCCCTATGCCCACGGTCCCTCTCCAGGTGATTAGGACTGAGGCCCTGGAGCTCCTCCCAAGCTGCTGCAGGTGAGAGCAAAACAGCAGAAATGCAGGCGCGGTGGTACATCCTGTAATCCACGCTATTCAGGAGACCAAGACAGGAGGAACCTTGCAAGGCTACCCCAGGCAACTCGGAGAAACCTTGTCTCAAAAGAAGAAAAAATCAGTGAAATATGGGAATGTAGCTCAGTGTGAGGGTCCTGGGTTCAATCCTTAGTACTGAGGGAAAAAAAAAAAAAAAGCAGCAGGTATAATAACCAAGTCAAGTCTGCTAGGGTCCCAGAAAGGGCCTCTCCTTGGTGCCATCTCCTGTGCCAGCAGGGCTGCTTGGCCACTGTGAGCATACCCACCTGGTTGGGGCTCACCAGGGCTGGGGACCTGAGGAAGACAAGTCCCTTACTCCCCCAGCACAGAGTAGAACCACAGGGCACTCAGCATGGCCTGCAGTCAGAGGCCGGTCACCCACTGCCTGCCTGCTGCCCAGGAGCTTCCAGAGGAGCCCAGTCAGGAAGCCCTAGACTCCCCTCTCCCCCTTGCTTCCCCCCCTGAGTCCTCAGCTTCCAATCCTGTCCTCTCGGTGCTTCCACAGAAAAGACACCCAGATGTCCACTCCCTCTGTGAAGGCAATCGACAGTCAGCTGTCCATGTAGGTGCACACCAGTCCATCCACGTCCTTCCTTCCATCCACCCACCCTCT
Organism: Petromus typicus; assembly: GCA_004026965.1. Classification (NCBI taxonomy): domain Eukaryota; kingdom Metazoa; phylum Chordata; class Mammalia; order Rodentia; family Petromuridae; genus Petromus; species Petromus typicus. Next base: position 72,203 of record PVIR01002313.1, on the reverse strand, counting down.
CGCCTCGTTCTCTGCCCACTCCTCTACCCATCCGACCTTGTCATTCCTGACCAGGAGCCATAGGTGCTAGAGCAGAAAGAACACCAACTGGCACAGCTCCAGTTTACTTTCTTAATTGTCAAAAAAGACCTGGGGCCTAATCTGCCTATTATTTACTAACACGATGATCTTAGTCCAATAAGTCATTTATCTGGATCATTTTGCCTTCATCAATAAAATGAGTACAACTTCTAATTCTTCTACCTCACGGGGCTGTTGAGAGGCGCATTGTATCAGCAAAGATTTATTTATTTTCTCTTGTGTAATGGGCACTACCATTGCCTGAGGTGGTCAAAAGTTACAGCTGAGTCTGTGAAACACATAAGAAATCCCAGGAGATCAGTGGAACAAGAGCCTAAAGTCAGATGGGAAAGGCTTTTCGGGCACATAAATGCTCTTCCAGGAGTGGGGGTCAGAAGAAGCCCCCAAGGATGCTGCCTACAATGTACAAGGGGAAGGAGGGCATCCTTGGCACAAGAAGTAGAGTACACAAAGGTAGGTGGGGTCAAGATATGTCAGGAAAGGCCAAGGAGCCTGGAGGCCAAGGGTGGGGCTCTGCAAAAGCAGGATGGTTGGGTTCTATTCAAGCGACCTCCAATGGACTCTGGAGAGGGCAGGGACCCCCTGGCTGTGGCCAGCGAGGGCAACCCCATGATTACTAAGTCTGAAGCTTGCACTCAAATCCCCAAAACACCAGACAGGGAAAAAAATATCTGCTTCTGACAGCCAGGCCTCGGGAGGCACAATTCCTGACTCTCAGAAGGGAACCCAGCACCTGGTATTTCTGGCCTTTGTGCCAAGAAATATATCACTGATGATGGCAGGTCACGGCCCTGAGTCTGAGGAGCCACCAGAGGAGGTTTCCATGGCCTTCTTCCCTGTGTCTGAGGCTCTAGGCCCTGGAAAACCTGCCTCGAGGAATAGGTGGCAGTGGTACTCCAGGCAGCCAGGCCCTGCCCTCAGGAAGGGGTTCCTGAGCCCGGCACTGTGCTGGGGTGCCGCGCCTCGGAGGTGCTCCCCATTGTGAAGCACCCCTTTTCACCTAGGAAGAGGCAATAGAGTTGGATGTCACCTGGCAGAGTCCACATTGAGGCAGAGGGGAGACCACACCCTGTCCTGGCCAGGAGCCATAGGTGCTGTCTCACCTGTCCTGCCTTCACTCCACAACCTGAGACTGAGAATGTGAGCTCTTCCCTGACAAGGAACCAGATTTCCTCCCTCAAAGCTCTCTCTGCTCTGGCTTTACTGGCTTCTCCAACCTCTCTGAGAGGGGGGTAACACCATTATGTCCACACCGTAGATTCGGGAATGAGGTCCCAAAAGGCAGGGGGCTGAGTCAGGAGCCTCTGGGTGATACACAGGGCTGACCCCTGGGAGATGACTGTGACAAGAGCCAGGCGCAGCCTCCCTCAGCCTGGGGCTCTTGCTGGCTCCAGGGGGCCCAGCAGGTACCGTGTTCTCAGAGAGCCTCTGAGGCTGCACATGAAAAATTAATCTCCAAGTGATGAGAAGAAGCCCTGGAAGGTAGCTGTGGTCTGAAGTGTGGTCAGCACCCTGTGGTGGTGACAAAGCCCCAGGGAGCCACTCTGCCACCCCACTGGGCAGAACCACCGCGCAGGCCCAGCGGTCTCCTATTACATCCACCCTGTTACTAGACGACAGGTTCAAGTTCTCAGAGTCTTACTTTTTAAAGATATTCCGAGGCAGGGGCTCACTAAGCTGCCCACCCTGCGGTTGAACTCATAGTCCTCTGTGATAATTCGGCAGTGGCCTCCATGGGGCCTCGCCTATGCTGACACCTGGGCACCAGCAGGATGAGGCCAGCCCTGCCCTGGGCTACCATGCTCCAGGAGCCTGCAGGCCAGATCCCATCACCCCAGACTCTGATGAAGCACTCAGCGTGCTCCCTCTCCTCCCCCTGCCACAAGTTAGAACTATGGCCTCCAGCACTCCCAGCTCCTCCCTCCCCCTGCAGCCCCAGGGCACCCATCACTGGACCTGCCCCATAGCTGAGGGGGCCGCTTTCTTCCCTCCTCCCTGCACTGAATGTATGGACTTGAGGGTAAACGTTTCATGCCTGGCTCCAGTCCCACCTTCCAGAGCACAGTATGCACACAGTAGGTCTTAGCACATAGTAGATGCTCATGAATACTTATTGGATGAATGAATGAGTGAGTGCTAATAGCTGCCCTGGCAGGGACACTACTTAGACAAGCACTCTTTTTGTATGTGATGCTGGGGGGTTGAATCCATGGTCATACCATTCATAGCCTTTATTTATTTATTTTTTACACTAAGTTGCCCTCATGGGACTTGAACTTGAAATCTTTGGGCCTCAGCCTCCCTAGTTCTGGAATTATAGGCATGTACCACCCTTCCTGCTCAAACTAGCTCTCTGTGCACTTGTGTGTGCAAGAGAGAAGTCCTTTCCTACACACCTGGAGAAGGAGGAGAGGGCACACTGGGAGAGCTAGGATGGCAGGCCATGGGGAGGACAGTCTGGGTGGTAGAGCCAAGGCAGAAGAGGTATCTGAGGCCCTGAACAGCCTTGAGAAATCTTCACTTGCCAGCCGTGCTGTGCCTAAGCCTGGGCACAGCAAAGCTGGCTGTGGAGGCCCGTGCTCAGCTGTCCGGGGCTGCCCCAGCTAATATTAGCCCGCCCCAGCTAATATTAGGCTGGCGTCGGTCTGGCGGGGTAGCCCAGCCACAGAGTGGGCACCACTACTGCACTAATAGGAGCCCCCGTCCCATGAACCTATAGCTCTGGGGTCCCCCTGTCTCCAGGTGCCAATGCTCCCTATAAAGTTCCTTGAGCCAGGCCACATGCACCTGCCACCAGCTCTGCCACACTGGCCCACTTGCTGGCATCTCAGGTCCCTGTGCTTGGCTCCTGGCCAGAGTCTGATGTCAGCATCTCTCTCCCTCCCCACCCTAGGCTGGCGGAAGTTCTGTCATCCTCTATCAGGGGAGGTGGGAAGAGTATGAAGAAGGATCCATCACAGCAGACTGGAAGACTGAGGAGGTATAAACTACCTGTGCTAACCAGGGCATTTCTGGCAGAAACCAGAGACTCCAGTCCTATCTCCCAGGAAATCTGGAAAAGGGAGCTCCTGAGGCTAGGGTCAAGGAGATGACCCCTGGAAGGTGTTTGTAAGCACAGCCAGGAGCTAGGAGAGGACACAGGTTGGGGAACAGGTGAGGGTTTGGACCTTGTAGGGCCAAGAACTCCTGAAAAGAAGATAATGGAACCCATAGTAATTAAGCACTTATTATGTTCTGGGTTCTGGGCTAAGTGCTTAACACATTTAATCCTCCTGACTTCCCTATGAGTCAGGTACTATTAATAGCCTTCTCTTGAGGCACAGTCGGGTTAGGGAACTTGTCCAAGGTCACACAGCTGGAATATGGTAGCTGGGACTCCGAAGGCCTCTTGGCTCAAGAGGCCCTGTCTAAAGACAGAAAGGAGCTCTGGGTCACACTGCCAAGGTCAGATGGCCAGGAAGCAGTGACAGGGGAAGGCGACACATCTTTTTATTGAATGCATGACTGAGGCTTCGAGCAGGGCACGTGGGACAGAAGACATCCAAGGCCTTCGAGAGGAAGTGTATGATTTCGAGGCCAGTGACAGTGACTAATGCCTAGAACTTCCACAAACACACTGTCAGAGGAAAGTGAACAACGGGAGGGGACTGGGAAGGGGATAGGGACACAGAGTAAGAAAAGACCAGTCTGGTCTTCAGCAGAGTCCCCGAGTGGTAGGTCCTGGTGGTGAGAGTGCACCCAGGGTGACTTGAGAACTGTGCATCCTAGCTTTGGAGAACAGTGCCTGGGCCTCTGACTCTGGCGGCAAGTTGTGGGGCTGACGAGGCATGAAACAAGAGTTTGGAGATCTGGAGGGGCCAGAGCTGAGGACCATCACCTGGTCCTGGGCAGTAACAGTGGTAGTTGGGGCTCTGTCCTGACTGGAGCATCCCAGAGGTCCCAGCACTGCCCCACCATTTCCAGGTTCATCACCATTTTGGCCACAGAAAGGGAGAGAGACTATGTTACCCCGTTCCCAGGAAGGAGGGGATCAGATCTGACCTCATTCTACAGCCCCAGTCTTCCAGTCAGTACGTGCATAGCTCCCCTTTCTGTGAGGCCCTGCTCTAGGATCGAGGGAGACCAGAAGCTGGAGTGCAACAGGAAGCTGGCTGAGTTGGCCTGACTCTGGAAGAAGAAGGGGATGGGGAGGAGCAGAGCCTCAGCAAATATCTAAGGACAGGAAGACGAGTGTGGTCAGGGAGGTGGCCTTGGTGGTGATGGCCCAGAGAGGGATTCTGGGCGTGTGTTAAGCATGAGGTGACAGGATGTGCTGATGTGTGGGAGAAAGAGCCCAGACCAGACCCCAAGGCTTTGGATCTGTGCGGCTGGATGGAGGCTGTGGCCATTTACCGAGATGGGGCCTCCGTCCTGGGTCCTGTCACTCTGCCACCAACAATTTAGCCACAAGGAAGATGAGAATTATCCTTGCAGCTCTGCCAACCTGCACGCTCTCATCCAGCCCTCTGTGCATCCTGATGCTTAGCCTCAGCTGGGAACCGCGGCCTACATCAGCACTTTCCAGACCCGAATGTGCATGAATCACCCGGGTGCTTATTAAAATGCAGATTCTGAGTCAGGACGTTTGGGCTGGAGCCTGAAATGTTTTGTTTCTAACAAGCTCGGCTAACAGTGCTGCTGGTCAGGAGGCCGCACACCTCAGACCCGTGAAAACAAGTCTCCACCACCAGCGTCAGCACTGCCTGGGAGTGCACAGAGCTCGGAACAGGACGTTCCCAGGACACAGGAGTGTGGACTTCATGACAAATCCCAGGTAGATCCAAGGGTCTCTCCAGGTAGGATTCCTCAAGAAGCTGGCCCCACACTCCCAGGCCCTCTCCATTGTGCACCGGGCACCTTGTACAGGAACCCCCCTAGTGGACTTCTGCAGGTCCCTGAGGCTGACAGCCAAGGAAAGGGCTTTCAGAAGAGGGTGAGAGGTGTACCCCAAGACCATGCCTGCCAGAGTGCTGGTAAGACTACTGGGCAGGGGGTGATGACTGAGCTATGAATGAATGAATAGGCACAGGTTGAAGAAGGCTGACAGATGCAGGAGAAGCTCTTCAGGCTTCTGAACTTTCCCCTAGGTCTGTCATGGCAAATGTATGGCACATGTGTCTAAGCAGGCTGTTTGTTATCCGTGAAAACTCTAAAAGATTTGCTGTCACTCCCCTAGGCCCATCTGTGAAACACAGCATTAGCAGGAGAAGCATGCTAGGTCATCTTAGCCAGAACCCCCCCTCTTGACACTGGATCACCTCCTCTGTCTAACAAGTTCCTCCACCATCCCCAGCTACCCTGGCCTGGCTTCAGCAGCAACATCGGCAGGTTGCTTCTGTCAGAGTGCACCTTATCCCTGCTGGTTTCTAGAGGTAATTTTCCGTCCACTGAACCCTCCCCTCAGCTCCTACCCACTTGGTGCCAGGACCCTTGCGTGGAGAGCTCTGTGTCCCGCTGCAGCTTGGAAGGAAGGGAGGGAAGAATGCACTCTCTCTCTCACCTCTTACCTCTTCTGGGAAGCCGAAGCCCAGAGTGCTCAAACAGCCCTCTGTGTACAGGTGGAGATGCTGCTGTCCCCGAGTGTGATCTTAGCCAAGGAAGCCCAGTTGGTCTAGTGCCTGAGGCCCACAATAGGGCCTCATCTCTGCCTGCACCCAGCTTGGCCCTGGTCCCCAGGGCCTGCCTGAGCCAGCCTCAGCCCCCCAGAGCTGACCCATGGACTTGTAGTTTGAAGCATGCAAGCTGAGTGACTTGCACACCAGGCCAGAGAGCGCAGCTGTAAAGGAAGAGGTTGGCAAAGGCAGGCCCAGATAGCGTAAGTGGTAAGGTCTAGAGCGATGATGGCACAGTCATAAGAAGCAGAAAGGACATTGTGAGAAGACAAGAAGAACCCAGAAGTTAAAATGAGAGCTGAAATCGAGGAGGCCAGGGAGGAGCCTGGCAGAAGTGACCAGCAGGAGACATGGCCAGGGGCCAGAGCAGAAGGCCTCGAATGCCAAGCTGAGGAGCAGCCAGCATTCCCTCTATGCACAGCCTCACAGGAGAAACTCCTCGTCCTTTTTAATCTCTCTGCCATTTCCTGCCACCCTGGGCCTGTACAGATGGAGTGGGAGGCGGCACCCCCTTTGCCCAGCCAGACACAGCCCTCGCCAGACCTTACCTAAGGCTAAAGGTTGCTGAGCAGCATCCTTGTACGCTATGGGGAGCGCATTGTGATGGCGGGGGTTGGAGGAAGATCTGAGCCTGGAGCATGGCAGGCTGCGGACTCCAGCGCCTCTGGATCGTGGACAGGAAGCAGCATGGTGCGGAGGCCACACACAGCTTCGGGCCAGGAGCTCGTGTCCCCATGCTGGCTGCACCACTCATTCTGTAAGTGACTTTGGACAAGTCACCATACCCCTCTGAGCCTGCTGTGACAGCGATGTGAAAACAGTAATGCAGTCCCACTGAAGCCTGGACTCCAAAGGTCACTCCAGCCCTCGAGACAGTTCGTGATGCATAGTAAGTGCTCTAGTGAGCTGCAGCCATCAGTATCATGCCTGGAGAGAGGAAGGGTATCCCGAAAAGTCCTGCTTGCTGTGCTCAGGGCATGAGCCAAGACAGGCTGACTGACCCATGGAGGTGTCACCAGCTGAGCTGAGCCTGGAAGGATCAGTAGACACTTATTCTACACCTCAGGAAAGAAATCGTGGAAATAAGAGAGGAATAGCATGCCCAGGTGCTGTTTGGGGCTTTGTAAAAACTGAAGGCCTAAAGAAGTACAGGTGACAGGCCCTGGGCTAGGAGGTATGGACTGAGAGTTTAACTTTCTCTGACTCCCTGTTCGGTCTTGCTATACTGGATAAGGGTAATGATAAAGATTCTTCACTTGGCCAAACTATAGTCAGCCTTCTGCATTTCCCGAGGACCACCTGTACTCGTCCTGTGAAAGGCAACTTCAGAAAAAAAGAACCTTGTTAAGGCAGGTTAGGCAGAACTCCCATCTCTCATATCAGATTACCTTCTCTATATGATCAGGCTCCTTCTCCATCTCCAGTGATGCCTGACCCCCTGGGAGCAGCTTCAGCAAGGGCCCTGGCAGGCTGCTTCAGCCAGAGCCCTCCAATCCCCTCTTCTTCTTAATGGCGATTTTCTACTGACTGACCCCACCCTGCTCCTTGGCTATGATTCCTGATTGGGCATGCTGTATTTGGAGTTGAACACAATCTCTCTCCCCAGATGTAAGCCCCCGTTGCCATGGTCCCTGTACCCATCGTGACGGCCCTGGGTAGTCTTTCTGCTGTGCTTTAACACGTAGCACCAGGTACTCTTCTCTGTAACAGCAGTGACTAGAGGTGGCCTGGACCACCCTCCACCCCAACGGCCCAGGCCTGTGGAATGTGGTCCATCCCAGCCAAGGGGCTCCCTTGAATGAAGGCTGGGCAGCAAACTGTCTCTGGATCCTCAGGCCTTTCTTTTCCTTCTGATCCTCCTCTAGGAATGGGAGCTGCTAACTGGGGTGGTGGCCAGGCTGGCCCAGGAGCTGACAGGAGGGCACAGCTCAATGCCCTGACCTTTTGGTCAAGAATGAATCCATTGGTCATGAGACTGCTCAAAATAGCCCAAGGTACTATATTCAGCTGTTGTGGGAAGCCTGAAGTCCCCATCTTGGAGACAGCCCACATCCCTCCCAAGAGAGACTCAAGCCAGTCCCCTCTGAAGCTCTGGGCAGATGTCGGAACTGAGCAGACGCTTTCCCTGGGGTGCTGGGCTCCAAATGCCATCCCAGGTGCATGCTGAAGCACCTACTGAGCCTGGGGTTGGCACAGACGTCTCCGAAGCAGTCCCACAGCTCACTCTCTCCCTCACATGTGGCCCCAGGGAAACCCTCCTCTCTGGCCCTTCCCTCCCTCATCGCTCAGAATGAGAACTCTCCTATAGGTATGCAAGATGTTCAGAGTCTGGAGAGGGGACATCAGCCAGAATCAAGCGAGGTGACTCATGGACATTTTATCACAAATCAGAGCTGCTCTGAAGGGAGGACTCTGGTTCCGAACCCTCACCCAGGACATGGGCTCCAGGAAGAGCACTACTGAGGAGGGACAAAGAGGGGTGAACTCAGAGGAAAGGGAGCGCCAAGGGAAAAACATGTGCCAAGGCCCTGAGGCAGAGGGACCTGTGCCCACAGGAAGTGGAGACAGGCCAGAGGCCTTGAGCTTGGAGGCACTGGGAGGAGCCAGGCCAGATGGGACCAGAGAAATAGGCAGCACCTTAGAGACCATGGCAGGGGCCTTGTCTTCCACAGGCAAAGTGAGGACCTGACAGATTCATTAGAGAAGACCTCTGTGGTTGCCAAGCGGCAAACAGTGAGGGGCCAGGGCCTGGAGGTGGGACAGTAGTCGGGCAGCTTCAGGCCAGATGCCTGAGGAATAGTTGGCAGCTAGAGATAAGGTGGCAGAGACAGAATTGAAGTGAAGAAAGTGGAGTCTAGAGATGGTCATGAGGTAAAATGATGATCCAACCTACCACAATGATAGCAGCCAACATTTATTGAGCACTAACTAGGTGCTCATGGCTCTCTGCGATCCCCTCCGTGAATCTACACTGAGCTGCAGGTGTGTGTGTCTGACTAGCATGTGTTTGGCCTGTGATTTTCATTCTGGAAGAGCAGTGGGAGGCTGCTGGCATGTGGACGGACACCAGCACCTCCTTCACGCTCATGGGTCTCCTTCACACATGACCATGACTCAGGTGAGCCCTGGTCTGGGGGCCCTGTGCTAAGGGACAAGGTGCCCAGGAAGCCCCTGATAACAGCCCCATCCCACCCTACCCCGTGCCACACCAGACTCGAAGAGCCCTATGTCAGTGGTTCTCTGACTAGCACTGTGCTGTGCCAGCAGGGAAAGTTTCCACCCTGGGATAGGGGTGGGCATCAGGGCTGCAGCGGGTCCCCAAAAGGAAAGGACAAAGCAGAGACAGACGTGGGGCTGGAGGTCACAGGAGAGGGAGGCAGTGGAGCAGATGGAGCTAAGGCTTCCCCACCTTGGAGACCATTGGTACTTCTCAGGCATTTGGAAGATCAAGTGACCATGGCAGACAGAAGTCATCACACCAGGTACATGTACAGATGGGGACACATGTCCCTAGGTACGTACTGGGTCATTCTCTAGCCTGCAGCTTGGGGCTGTCTTGGTTCTGATATGACACGGCATGGTGCCGCTGGTGACAACATGCAAATCACAGACCCAGCCAAAGGCCTCAGACCTGAACTGGGTGCCAGGAAGAGAGGAGGGCGGCTTTCACCCAGCGGCCCCAGCACACCTGCTCTGACGCCTCTGTGACTCTGCCAGGACTGCCTGTCCCTGCTCTCTGCCTGGCTGGCTCTGTGCCCCTCCACGCCTGCCCCAGGGTGACCTCTCTGGGGTGGCTTTTATTCTGGGGCCCCACGCAGCCCCTCATCCATCCCACTTACCATCAGCACAATGCTTATCTTGTGTGTGTCTGGGGACCACCCTCCCCTGGAACACAGGTGAGGCTCTCTTGTCCCCACTCACCCAGGCTTAGAAGGGCCAGGAACCCAGCTGCTCCAGCTGCACCGTCACCCCTGAGAGCTTAGATGGGACTTCCCATCCCAGCCCAGTAGTCCCTATCTTCCAGGCCAATGCCATGGCCTGCGGTGATAGCCAACGCCATGTCCTCCTCAGCAATAGGTGACCTCACCAACAGGCACGTGCAACAGCTGGCCAGGGCTAAAACAGTGTCGACTGAGGCTCAAAGATGCCAGGGGGCATGGCAGGAGCCGCAATGTCATGTCACCTTCTTCCAGGTACACCACACCCAGAACACATAGTCTCTCACATGAGCGCTCACAGCAACACAGACACACATGCCCAGGATCTCTTAACACATACACTGTCATACACAGGACCTCAGAGTCTCTACCACACAGGTTCGTACACACACACACACACACTCTGTTACTCACCAGACACGCCACCCAGACACAGATGGTCTTGTGCACACAGCCTTTTCCACAAAGGCATATACAGAGCTTCATACAAACACTTCACTTTCACACTTGCTGCATGCAGTGATATACACACAGACACACCTTGAGCCTCACACACAGCATCTCTTACACATGCCGCCTCTCTCTCATATATGTGTACTCTTCCACATGATCACACACACATCTCGGGCATTTGGTGCCCGTGGGTGCACACACCCACAGTCTAACTCATGCTTTCATTCTCACGCATATGAAGTCTCTCATATCCACACGGAATCTCTTACACAGATTCTCTCACACAAGTACAGCTTTTCTTTCACACATGCGTACAAAGTCACATGCAAAGGTTCTGCTTTAGAATCTCATATGAAAACTGAAATCCCTGCCCACCAATCTGAGGAGGCCTGGGACACCCGCCCGCGGGAGGGAGGGGTAAACAAAGGTGACAGCACAGCAGAGCAGCGGCAGAGCAAATATGGAGGGGAGGAGGGTAGCGCAGGTCTCTGAGCAGAGCTGCAGGAGGCAGCTGCAATGCAGCTGGGCAGCAGTGTGAGCCGGCTCTAACCCCAGCTCTCCCTCAGGTCTGGTGCCCTTGGGCAGCTCCCTCCCCTGGCCAGCCTCAGTGTCCTCCTGTGTTACCCAAGGAGTGGAGACAGAGGGGACCACAGCCTTTCTGGGAGTGAGGTGAGAGGCAAAGAAAGTGGCACAGAAGCACCCAGAGCGACACTTACCTCTGCCTGCATCCCAGGACCCTCCCCAGCCACGTCCCACTACCTGAGTCTGCACTTCCTAAGTCTGGACTCAGGAGGCCTCCACTGGGGATCTGAAAAGACTTTTCAGTGTGATTGTGTACCCCAATGAGACCTCAAGCCATACTAGGTGGCCTACTTGTGTCTACTGCATGAAGGCCACCCCACACTCTGACTGTCCACAGGGAGGAGGTGGTCAGGGGAGGGGCTGAGACATGCCCCACTGACCTCTGCCTGCCCTGGAACTCGGGGACATGATCAGAGCCCTAAAGTTGAGTGTAAGGAAGGGACTGAGGGCCCCAGCCTTGTGCTAGGGGGCTGGAGGCTGAGACTCCCACGAAGAAGGTGGGCCTACCTCTTTCTTCCAGGGGCCAAGAGGAAGGAAATGCTGCCCAAGGTCAAAGGCAGGCTGCATGGGCAGCTGCTGTAGCCCAGGCCTTTGCCTAGCCCACCCCCCACGTTTCCCCAGCACGGACAGTTCCAGCTTCTCAGTCCCCTGCTCCAGCCCCTCCCCATGGCTTAGCCCAGCCACCAGTTACATAATCCTCTAGCTCCAGTGGCCTCTGCCAGGAAACAGATAGAAGGGGAGACCTTGGAGGGTCTCCATCCCCAGGGGACTAGGAGAAAGCTGGTGGTCAACTCCTAAAAGGATAGGGTTCCAGGAGGCTAGGGTTCAAGTCCTGTATGACCTCCAACTCCCTAGGTGACCTTGGGCAAGCTCTTCAGTGGCACAGTGAAAGGCCAGGTGGGTCCTCTCCATCTCCCCACCCCCACATACACACACCTGTTCTATACTTCAAGGTAGAAGATTCAGACCTGTGCCCCTCCCTCACACACACTGCTTTTTAATCTCAATAACAATTCTGCCAGGTCTCTGACGATATGGCTTTCCTCTGCCCTGGGGAACCTCGGGGCCCCCCAAGTGCCATCAGTCCACAGATTCTCCCCAGCTCCACTCCCTGGCTCTGCTTCAGGCCCCAGGAGCCAGCAGGGCAGGGATGTGGAGCAGTGAAAGTCTACAAGGCAGAGGCAGAGTTTTGCTTGGAAGAAGGGGGGAGGCTCATGGACCAGAGAGGGGTTTGGCTTTCAACTTTGCCCCTCCCTCGTGCTTGGCACTCAGCAGGCCCCTGAAGACAGAACCCCCAAAGGCCAAGGCATCTCTTCCAGGATAGCTGGCCACTATCTCTCTTGGGCTCAGCGACAGACTGTCTAGGAGCAAAGACCCTGAGAGTCCACCAGACCTCTCCTCACTCCACAGATGAGGACACTGATGCAGGGAGGCCATGTGAGGGACCAAGGTCAGCAGCAGGATGTCCTCCCTGGCAGCCATCTGCTGTCACTAACAGTAGGAGTGGTGCCTGAAGACAGGCCCACCTCACACCCCTTGCCCTTTCGGGACCTCCCTCAAGGTCCCCTTCTCTGTCCCCACCCCAACTGGTGCCAGAGGAAACTGCCAGAAGCCGTGACCCCTGCACCCTTCTCTCTTTCCAGGAAGGAGCTTGGCTCTCAGAAGCAGGTCTTGGGGCATCACCGTGCCCCCGTCAGAGGCCAGCCCTACATCAACTTCCAAGCTAGTCATCATTCCTGAAGCTTCCTGAGACTCAGGTAGTACCTGGAGGGTCTGGTCTGGCCCAGCTGCCAGGCAGGCCTGAGGCTTTCTTCCGGGGCCATGGCTGGCTCGGGCCCCCTTACCTGGGAAGAAGGAAAATCTCCCCACTTGTTTCCCTTGTCAGAGGGCAGTTCAGACCTTCACAGCGTACATCTGCGAAGACACAATGTTGCACGAACGGGCACTCATGCACACTCAGATATACACACATGCTCACTCAGTCCCACCCAAATACACACCACCACACTTATGTAAATATGCACACTCTACGCATACACACAAACACACCCATTCATACTCATACATATTAAATACAGCGATACAGACGCGAGTCCTAGGCACACACAGACCAGTCACCTGGCAGAGTCACTCTCTGGCTCACACACTTCTACACACCCTCCTTCAGCTCTGAGCTCCCTATGCGCCTCTTTTCCAGCCCGCCCCAGCCTGCAGGAAGGAGAGGACGCTACTTTCCCGACCGGCAGTCTTCCAGGAGCAAGTTGGCACTTACCCGCGCGTAGCGGGACGAGTAGGGGTCCTCGAAGAGCGCCCAGATGCGCGGCTGCCAGCGGCGCCAGAAGCCGCCCGGCCGGCCATCCGGGGAGTCACTGAGCGCCAGGCGCTTGGTCATCTCCAGCTCGTCCTCGCCGTCGCCCGAGTCGCCCGGGCCGTCGGCGTCCGCGTCGTCCGCGCTGTTGTCCAGCGGGGCGCCCCCGAAGCTGTCGAGCGCCTCCTCGGCGTCGCGGTGCTGGCGGTACGTCATCCAGCAGCAGGGCTCCACGTCCGTCTCGTCGATGCCCCAGAAGGCCAGCTCCTCCTCGTAGAGCGGCCCGCACACGTCGGCCGGGCAGTGCAGCTTGCCCGTGCGGTAGTAGTTCAGGATGTGCGCGAAGACGCCCGGGTGGCGGTCGAAGAAAAACTCGTCGGCGCGTGGGTCATAATCGAAGTGGCTGTGGGCGTCGGGCTCGGCCAGCCAGGCGAGCCGCGTGCCGGGAAGCGTGCGCAGCGTCGAGCGGTACGTCTGGTGGCGCGTGCCGCCCACGTTGATCACGATGCGCTCGCTCTCGTCCCCTTGGCCCATCGCGGCGCCCCCTTAGGCATGGCGCGGCCCAGCGACACCCATGGGAGCGGCCGCCAGGGGGAGTTGGCGCCGGGGAGGGGGCGCGCGGCCTCCTCCCCCTCCCCCCAGCCGTCGGTGGGGGACAGAGGACCGGACCGCGGCCACCTCCGCGAGCCACCCAAGCCCGCTCGGGGCGCTGTCTGTGGCGCGCCGGTCCTGGGGAGTGTGCGCGGGCCCCAAGGGTCTCTAGGCGCCAGATGTGGGAGGGAGCCGGTCTGGCTGTGGAGGAGGCAGGGGAGAAGAAGAGGGAAGGAAGGAAGGAGGGAGAGGAGGAGTGGAGGGAGGAAGGAAGGGAGGGGGTGGCGCTCAGCAGCGAGCCTGGGGAGGAGGGGAAAGAGGGTGGGGGGGCCGGGCTCCCATTACCATCTCAGCGGGAAAAAGGAGAAATCGACACAAAGCTTTTGGGGGGAAGGTCAGCCGCTCCCGGGCCGGACCACGACACTAGACCCCGCAGGGGGAGGGGAGGAGAGGCCCGGGGACTCGCACTCGGCTTGCGGTGGTCGCCGCAGCGCGCTCCCAGCGCGGGGGAGATGGACGCCGGCTGCTTCCTCCCTGCGTGGCCGGGCGGCAGCGCGGGTGCAGGGCGGGCTCCGGCCCCCTTCCTCCTCCTGGCCTGGCTGCCTTTCCCCTCGGCGGCGGCGAGCCCGCCCGCCCGCCCTCCTCGTTCCTTCTCCCCGCCTCCCGCAGGAGATGGCGGGTCCCCTGGGCAGGGGCCCGGGTGCTGCCCCGCGGGGCCGCCGCGAAGCGCGGCGCCGGTGCGCGCGGGCTGGGTCCGGGGCTCTGCTGACTGCGCTCGGGCTCGGCTTCCGCGGCGGTGCTGAAGGGACAGCTCCCGGCGGCCGCGGAGCTGCGCTGGGCCGGCGCGGGCTCTCCCCGCGGGCTCGGTCTGCGGGGCCGGCGGGGCACTGGTTCCGGAGCCTCTCCGCCCCGCGCTCCGCTCCTGCTCCGGGGAGGCGGGCGGCGCTCCCGGCCGAGGCTAGGAGGGCTGCGGTGGTCGGGCCCAGAGGCGGGGGTGGCGGGTCCTGACACGACGCGGAGGCCGGCGGGGCCGGGAGGCGAGGCGCGGGGCGGCTGCCCCAACGCTGCTGCGGCCCGGACTGCTGCCGCCGCTGCGCGCTCCTCGCCCGCGCGGTCCGCGTCCAGCCCGCGGCTCTCCGGACACGGGCACACGGCGCGCGCAGCCGCACTCGCCCCCGGAGGGAGGCGCCGCGCTGGGTCCTAAAAAGCCCTGCTTCCGCGCCCCCCTCGCTGCCCGGCGCGGAACCCGGCCTCTCTCCACCCAGGTGCTGGGGGCGCCAGCCCCGCCCGCTCCCGCGGCTCGGGGGACCCGCCGACGCTCCGCCCTCCGGGAGTGCCACTCGGTGGGCGGGGGCTCCGAGACGCGTCTGGGCCGGCGCCCCCGGGTCACGCGGAGGTGAGAAGGGCGTCTCACACGCCCCGCTCCTTCCAAACTGGGAACTGTCTGGTCCCCTGGGGAGACGGAACATTCCGCTCGCCCTGCCCTGGATGGACAAGTACTGACCTCTCCAAGGAGCCCTTTTATACCGACCTGACCACGGAACCTGGAGCCCCGTAGTCCTTCCAGAGGTACCCTCTTGCATGGACTCCAAAAGTAATACCCCTCACAACTGGCCTAGTTCTATTAACAACAAACCCTGGACCCCTATTAACTCCTTTCGCTTCTGCCCCTTCCTAACTCCAGACTGATTTAGTCTCCTTGAACGCAGCAGGGCTCTGACGCAGAAATCTGCTCACTGACTCTCCTACCCTAACCTCAGGTCCCTAAGTGGGGATCCCTTAAGAAACGGGAGCAGCTGTGCCCTGGCCTGCTGACCTTGACGACTCCCACCCCCTGAGAGCTCAGCTGCCCTGGGCAGGAAGCCCGAGGGTGTCTCAAGGCTGAGTGGGGTCGGTTGTTAGCTGCGACTCCTGCAGCGACACACAGCTGATGTTGGAGGTGGGTGTCCAGATCCCACTCCAAAGCCTCCCGGCCCATGCTTGCGGCCAGTGCCTGTTTATTTAGTTGAGCAATAACTCTTTTACTCCTTGCGTGTTCCAAGGTCTGCCCGGGCACAAGGGCACAAAAGGCAAATCAGACTCAACTCCTGCCAAGGAGAGGTGGCCTGTCCTTGGGGGAAGTGGGCTTATGGGACTGGGCAGGACTGGGGCAGTCAGGCCCCATTCCAGGGGCAGCCAGGCTGGGAAAGGGACTTATTGATCCCAGCCCAGTCGAACACAGGTTGCCTCGTCAAAGGGCTATTTAATTAAGAAAATAAGAGGCTCTTGTTTACCTGTTGACACTTGCTAACTGTGCACACGGCCATCCCTAGATGTACACTGACCCACAAGCACTGCTGGGGGCCTGGTACAAAACCGTGCCATAGGTGGCTCTCTCCCCTTGGCCGGGGAATCCCAATCCAGCTGCATCAGAACCAGTGTGTGGTGAGGAAAGGCTTGGGAGGATGCAGGGGCAAGGGCCAGGCCAGGACCGAGGGACAGAAGACTGTCAAGAGAGGCAGGAGGGTGCAGTTGAATCACAGAGGTAGAAATAGGCAGAGACAAAGAGAGGACTAAGCCTAGGATCAGGATGGCGCCTTCTGCTGCCAGTGATTGATTTGCATTATTCCTTTAAATTGAAGCTATTTCCCTTTCAATTCCAAAGCAAGGCAGAGATGAATGTTGTCAAGTGTCCCTTGAAGTCCAGCCAGTGAGTCCCACCTACAAGCCATGCACGAGGTGTCCCAGCCTGGCGCAGCTCAGCTTGCCTTATATTCAGATCCCAGGATGTAGGCGCTCAGAAGCCCCCCCCCATGATGAGCAGAGAAAGAGAGACCCCAGAAGCGAGAAAAAATGGTAGGCAGAGAGATGAGTGTTGCCAGTTAAAATAGGAAGCCAAGGGAGTGGCCTCTCCAGACTGTCCCTTCCAGCCAGACCTGCAGCCTCTCTTCTCCAGGGGACCTTTCCCAATGCCAGCCATATGGGCCCAGGATGCCCCCTCTTTCCTCTTAAGGCTCATCTCATTTCTGTTAAAAGGACTGTCACCCCTCCTGGGCTCCCAGTTTGTCCCCCTACATAGATCCCAGAACAAGTCATCCCTGCAAGGTCTAGCTGATTTTAAAAGGTCTAGGAGAGGGGCCCTGGAATCCCAGTGCTGGAGACCGTGGAAGCCGGGACTCCCTTCTGAAGGTCAAGTTGAGGAAGGGGCTCAGCACGGGGACTCCACCAGGCTGGGTCCTAAGGGAGGCTGCCACAATAGGACAGTGTGGGGTGGGTGGGGAGGCCGAGAGAGTTGAAGGGCTCCCATGAGAGGGAAGCTTCCATGAAGGGCTTCCATGAGAGGAAGGTGAGTAATTAGGGGCCCGGAAAACATGCTGGATAAAGGGAGTTACCCAGGGTGGTGGTGGGGAGTGGGGAAGCACATCCATTAGTCCCTTGAAGGAGAACCGAGAAGACAGGTAAGGGAGCCCTTCCTGGTGGGGGAGGGAACTGTCCCCAGATGCCCACACTGTTCCACTTTAGGATTCTCACTTAGATCTCTCATGACACCCTGGCCCAGGCCCCAAGGCCCCAGGCCCCTCCCTTCTATATTCTAAGCAGGACATAAAAGTCCCTTCTGTCACTTCCTCTTCACACTGTGAGAAAGCTGGCATTTGCAGAAAGCCCAGAAAAAGCTAAGAGGCCAACCCAGAAGCGAGAGGGAGTGTTCCATTAGAAACAGTGGCAATGTTGTGGGGGAATTGACAGCCAAGCCCGAGCTACCCTCAGACACCAACCACAGATCCTCAGCCCAATGGAAACCCTCACCTCTTTTTTACTTTTGAGCGCCCTCAGTCCCCACCACAGCCTGTTACCCTCTCTCTTGCAGAAGGTCTTTGGCCCCATGCCAGAGGGTCTTCAGTGGCTGTGGCTGGGGGTGGCATGCGATGGCCATGCTGCTCAGTGTTAATATCACAGGCCAGAAGGGGATCGATTGTGTTGAGTCCCTGCTCCCCCATTGGCTGGCTTGAATGTGGGCAAATTGCTCAACTTCTTTGGACTTAGTTTCTTTATCAGTGAATGGAAATAGTCATTGTCCCTATGTCTTTAACCTCCAGGTCTGGAACTCTTGCTTAGGCACAAGAGTGGGGAGAGCCGGGTTCAGGAAACTACACATGGGAATGGTTAAAGGATGAGCTAGGCTCAGCAGGAAAAATGGGGAAGGAGAACCTGAAGCCAAGTTTGGCCTATGTTTTCCCACCTGGCACTTGTAGGCCTGAGGTCTGGTCCCGCTGGGCACTGGAAGAGGCCCAAGTCCACCCCTCCAGGCCTCTGTCCAGGTTGGCACAGCATCAAGCTGTGCTCCAGGCTCAGAGCACAACATTCCTGGTGAGCTGGGCTGCCACCTTGTGGCCATACCTGGAAACTAACCTAAACTGGACTTGGCCCTGTAGCCTCCGAGGGCAGGCCAGCTGTGACCGTAGGCAGTGGGGCTGGCAGGTGTCCCCTCTTCAGGTTAGACCTCCTCCCCGCAGTGGGCAGAGGAGAGAAAACCTGGAACTGTCACCAGGGAAAGTTCATGAACTTGGCCCTAGGATCTATGGCTTGAACCATGACCCTGATGTTTACTTGGGTTGGGCCAGGGTTGGGTATACAGCTGTTCCTTGTGACACTCAGGGGTGGGGACTCCCGATCTCACAGGACAGGGGAGCCTAGAAAGGAGCTGGAGTGATGAATGGGGGGCGGGTGTGGGGAGAGGTCTAGGATTCCTCAGCTTCTGCACAACTGGCATTTGGACCTGATGACTCTGCTAGGGGACCATGCAGAGCACCCCAAGAAGTTTAGCGAGCGTCTGTCCACTCAGTGTCATCAGAAGCTTCTTTCCAAGTTGTGATTATTGAAAATGACCTCCAGACTCTGCCAAATGTCACCTGGGGTCTACGATTCATGCCAACTGAGATAATTGCAGATCTAGATAGACCGGGTAACAAACTTATTTTTCCTGCTCATTGGCTGTAAACTGTTCCCTTTACCTCTTCAGGTGGTGCCCGTGGCTGCCCTGCTCTGTGTGAGCACTCAGCCCATCTCTCCCTCATAGACTACTGCCCTTCTTCAACCTTAGGGTGCCAGCATGGACTGAGACAGAGCACCGCCTCCTTGGGCCTGGCAGCTGGGAAGCAGGGCCTCCAGCCCTCTCCCTGCTGGCCCTGGGGATGAGGTGGGGAAGTGGAAGATCAGGAAGGCTGTGGTAAAGGTGAGTGAGGTGGTGTAGGAGGGTGGGTAGGTGTGGGCACACTACGTGTACATTCCCAGCGGGACTGGCAGGGGTCGCTGAGCCCTCCCTCTGGCAGCAGCCAGAGATTCATTGCTGTGCCTGGGGACAGTGGCTGGCAGGACACCGGTGGACACCTGTGTGGGTATCAGCCTGCAGGTGGACACAGGCAGCATGTGCGGGTGGGTCTGGGTGGTGTGGAGTCAGAAGATTAGGGTGCCCACATTTTTTTAAAAAAAATGCTTACAAAAATGTTGGGGGGCAAGGGCAAATATTTATACTTAGAAATCAAGACCAAATATAAATTTTTAAAAGTTGACAGATACTACACACATCCAGAACATCCAGAAAAAAATTTATTTTTACTAATTGCCTGACACATCTATGTTATACTTTTAGATAAGTTATATTTATTTGAAAGCATTTAGACAAGCATCCCAACAGAACTCTTGTCATTTTATGTGGTTGTTGCCAAATGACATTAAATTAATAAAACATTTATCTTATTAAGTTGCTTCAAAGATGACTGAAAATGAAAAATTTATCACCCCTGATACATAATTACTTTTTTCTATGCACTAAGAACCTACTTTTTTAGTTTTGTGTTTTGAGTTTTGTTTTTGGAGCTGACATCCCACTAAACTGCCCAATTAGCCTAGTATGAAGATCAGTGAGATTTAGCTCACTGGTTCTGGCATCTGCCTCACAAGTGCAAGGTCCTGAGTTCGATCCCTGGTAACCACATATCACAATGGTGGGCGTGGAGACTCACTCCCATCAACAATCACATACCACAGTTCTGGGTGTGGTGGCTCACGCCGATAATCCCAGCACTGAGGAGGCGGAGGCAGGAGGACTGCTGTGAGATGGAGGCTTGCCTGGGCCACATAGTGAGCTCAGAGACAGACTGAAGTACAAAGTGAGACCCTGTCTGAAGAAGGAGAAAAAAAAGATCAAGTACAGCCTCCGAGGTGGCGAGGACTGTGGGCAGTGCCACCATGCCCCGCTGAGGACTTGCTTTCAATGCACAACTCCCTGGTTGTATGAGGTAAAATACACCAGGACAGGGATGCTTAAAGATGCTTTCATTAAATATGAGAGGCCCAGAGTGGAAAAAAGAAGATATTCAATGACAACAGCAACAAAAATGAAGGCCTTACACTTTCTGGTTTCAAAACTAGGTATAAAGCTACATAATCAAAACGATGTGATGGTGGCAGAGAGACACGGATCAATGCAACAGGGCTGGGAGTCCAGAAATAAACTCTTGGGCAGTTAAATTTTGGCAAAGGTGCCAAGATAATTTGATGGAAATAGTCATTTCGATAAATGATGCTGAAGTGGCTGGATATCCACATGCAAAAGGACAAATTGGGACCTTTTTCACATCATGAAAATAATTTAGCAATGGATCCAGTTCCAAAACAGAAAATTAAACCGTAAGACTCTGAAACTTGAGTCAGGCAGTGGTTTCTTGGTGTAACATCAAAGTCACAGCAAAACAGAATTTATCTGGAGAGGAGGAAGAAAGGAAGAGAGAAGAAAGAGCAGAGGAAAAAGAAGACAAAAGGTGGGTAAATTGGACTTTATTGGAATTAAAGTGAAAAGACAATCTACAGCTGAGAAAATATAATGCAAATTGTGTATCTGATAAGGGTCTGATATCTAGAATGTGTAAAGAAACTCCATAATTCAGCAATAAAAAGACATGTAACCCAACTTTTAAATGGCCAAAAGATTTGGTTCACAGTTTCTTTAAAGAAGATATACAAATGACTAGTAAGACATAAAAAATATTTTCAACATCCATTAGTCATGAAGGAAATGTAAATCAAAGCCACTTTATATACCAACCAGGATAATTATAAGAAAGAAGACAACAATAGTAAGTGTTGTCAAAGACACGGAGAAACTGGAATTCCTACATATTGTTGATGGAAATGTAAAATGGCACAGATACTTTGGAAAAGCCTGGCCGTTCATCAGAATTTTAAATATAGGGCCAGGGATTTAGTTCAGTGGTTCCGGCATCTTCCTTGCAAGCATGAGTCCTGAGTTCAATCCCTGTTAACCACATACACCAATGCCAGGTGTGGTGATTCACTCTCACCAGCAATCAGCACTACACACTACAGTACCAGGTGTGGTGGCTCATGCCTGTAATCCCAGCCCTTGGGAGGCAGAGGCAGGAGGATTGCTATGAGTTCAAGGCTTGCCTGGGTACATAGTGAGCTCAGGGCCAGCTTGAACTACAAGAGCAAGATCTTGTCTCAAAAAAAAAAGGAAAGTTATGCCCTGCCATTTTAATTTTAGATATATGCCCAAGAGAATTTAAAATATACATTTATTTATACAGAAGCCTGTACATGGATGTTCATTGCAGCATTACTGATAATAGCTAAAAACTGAAAAGAAACCAAATGTATACAAAGGCATATTATTCAGCCGTCACAGGGAATGAACTAGTGATACATGCTACAGGGTGGATGGATAAATCTTGTAAGCATTACACTAAGTGAAAGAAGTCACACTTACAAAGGCACGTATCATGTGACTCTATTCATGTAAAATGCCCCAAATAGGCAAATCCATGGAGACGGAGAATGGGCTGTTGGGTTCCAGGGGCTGGAGGAAGTGAGGACAGTTGGGAGTGGCTGCTCATAGGTGTGACTTTCTTTTGGGTGGTGAAAACACTCTGGAATTAAATAGTGCTGATAGTTTTACAACTCTGTGAATGTGGTACAAACCTCTCATATACAAACTTTAAAAGGGTACATTTTATGTTGTGTCTCCTTTACAGATTCATGGAGAACAACAGAAAAATCATCTAACCAGGTGGTTATAAATAAGGTGCCTATGCCGAGAAAAATCCCAGTTTGCATTGTCTTAGTGGCCTCACCTGGGGCCAGGCAAACTGAGTGACTGTATTTTTCTTCTGCTATGCTTAAATGAGTTACTGAAGAATTTGTTATCTGGGGTATATTTTGATACTGTGGGTTGAAACCAAATCCATCACAACAAGCTATATTTCCAGTCCCTCCCCACCATTTTTTTTTTTTTTTGAGACAAGATCTCCACAAGATGCTAAATTCTCTGCGATGGGCTTGAACTTGCAAATTTCTTAGCTCAGCTTCCCAGAGTGCCTGAACTGTAGCTACGCATTTCAATACCTTTGAAATTAGCATTCTACTTCACAGAGAGAAAACTGAAGTCTGAGGTCCAGAAGCGGTCAGCGGCACAGTCAGGCCTCCTTCCCACGAGACCCCACCGTCACTGATACCTGCTAGACTCACTCACCCCTGTGCCTGTGAAAGTCTTGTATGGATTCACTCCAGCATTAAACATTATCTGAAAAAAAAGTTAACCCTCCAAAAGTGATCCTGTACAGTATAAAAACAAATATTACACAGCCTCAAATCTAATTTTTTAAAATAGCAGTAACTCATGTGCGGGCGGTTTAAATGTTTTGCAGATGAGAAAAAAAATTGGAGCTGCAACCAACTTGTTCATCTCGATCACATCATCCACGTTGCCTCAATGTTCCTCCTCTGCTCATCTCGCCGCTTTCCTGCTCTTGCTCCTTTTGCAGGCTTGCCTTCCCTCCCCCACGCCAGGCTGCAAGCGCTCAGCCTCTTCCTGCAACAGTTTCATAATGTCATTTTCTGTGCAGAGAACAGGAGAGATCTTTCTGTCTTTCCTTCGGCATAGTTGATCCAAACTTGTTTTGTACCATTGATAATTTCTGGAAGCTTCTCTCAGGCTCCTATGTTGGTTGGAAATGTCATGTACGCTTTTAGGATTGATGTCACATTTGGGGAACCCCACACAAGTTCCCTTCTTCCGTAGGCTGTACATATTCAAGTCATTTTGAGTTTCTTGCGTGGTGAAGAATATTTTAAATATTTTAAATATTTTAAATATTTTTAAATTAACAGGTTACATTTAAAATATGTTGATGTCATCCAGATCTCATTATAATGGGATGTTATGAATTTTAAGTTATCTCATGTCAGTATTTTCTATCAGATTAGCAAAAAATTAAATGTTTTGATGTGTTTGTTTAAGTCCCAGGTCCTTATTGATTGACTGAAGATCAAACATTGCAAGAGTCCTCTCCACAATTCCATTCAAATGTGATCCCTTTCTTTTAATACATTACTTTTTGGTGTAACTGTCTTCTCTGTGAAAAAAATCAGTGATATATTTCAAGACTATTGCTTCTGTCTTATATTCCACTTACTTAGAATATGTTCCACTCCCCCCAATCAATTGTATCCATATAGACAGGCTCTCAATATGTCTGTAAGTGCCACCAAACACAGGAGGAGTCAGAGTGACCATAAATGGATTCCTTACAGTAATTCAGTGAGTTAGGAAAGGAGCTAGGCCCCATGCAGGTATTTCTAGGGCTCCTTCCAGAGCTGCGGAAGAGGCTCCTGGGAGGAGGGGGCCTAACCTCTCCCGTCTTCGTGGCACATCTGTCTGGGTCGTATTCTAGGCACATGCATGCTACTGTATGAACACACATGTAAGACACAGATGTGTGCACCGAGGACACAGCTCCGGTGCTGCCAGGTTCAGCCAAGGTAATAAAGGCCCCATGTTATAAAAAGGGGGGCTCCATGTTAAGGATGTTTCTGCCACACTGCAGTGGAGCTGGGCTCAGCTGGATGCTCCTGAGGGGCTCCAGGACATTGTGATCTAATCTCAAGCTGCTCCTCTTCTCTTAAGTTTCCTCATTTTCTTTCTTCTGATTTCCTTTTTTGGAGGCCACAGAGCAACAGCCAAAAACACAAAATTTCTAGGAGCTTCTGGACTGGGTTCGAATCCTTCTTCATAACTCATGCTGGTGCAAATAGATGTCATCTCTGGAAATTTTCTAACTGGAGTGTAAGGGTAAGATCTGAGGTAACCCCCAAGTTGCTGGAGAAACCCAATGTGGATTGGGAGAGGGTGAAACCAAGAAGAGAAAAAAAGAGAGGTGCATGATAAAGCAGAAGGGGCTCCAGTCCCAGAACCCAAGCCCACTGGTGCTATAGTGCAAAAAGCTCCCCTCCCCGTGGGAGCTGCCCTGTGTCTTTCCGGTGAACCCCATGTCGGGTTAAAGCTACTTTGAATGAGGTTTCCGGCACTTGCAACTCAAAGCGTCCTGGCCAGGTACATTCCCATCCCTCCCCTTCCTGAGCCGCCCATCAGTACAAAGCCACTGTCTTAGTCAGCGTTCTGTTCCTGGGACAAATCCTCAACATACACACGTTCAGGGAGGAAGAATGACGTTGGCCTACGGTTTCGCTCCATAACTGGCTCTGAGGCAGAAACATCATACTCTGAGTTCTGTGAACAGCTGTGTAGGTTGTTGACTGCACAAATGTACCTGCCTGGGGAGGTGGGTGGGTCCAGGGTCCAGCCTGCTTTCTTGCAAAGCCATGACTCCCGGGACAGGGCAGCTTCTCTAACCTTTTCCTGTGTGCTGGCGCCCCCTCATGTCTACAATGGTTTCTTCAGGGTAGAGGCCGCCTCCTCTGCTCTCCATTTGATGCCTTCCTTGCACTCTTTCCCTGTAGCTCTCCTCTGTCTCAAGCCTTGTCTCCCCCCTGCCGACCCCCGTCCATTCTGCCGGCCCAGCCTTTATTCACATCCTCGCTCAGCTCTTGCTACTCTCTGCTGGTGTCAGGGTGAAGCGCAAATGAGCCCTGCTGTGGCGCTGCCTCTGCTGTCCCCCGCGTCTGGCCCCCTCACCCTGGAACATCTTTGCTTTGCTGAAAGCACAGTTCTGTCTCTGTCTCTCTGTCTCCCTGTCGCTCTGTCTCTCTGTCTCTGTTTCTCTCTCTCTCTGCTTCTTACACTCGCTGTTGTCTCAGCTTGGAGCACCCTGCTGTGGCCAAGTCCTGACCACTCCTGCAAGACTCTTATTAGAGGTTATCTGCTTATCTCCCCATCCAGAGCATTGGTTAGGGGACCTTCCCTTCTGCTGCTGTTGCCCCCCACTCCCGCTCCGCTTCCATCACAGTGGTCCACTCCTCCTGTGTGATCATGATGTGACCCCCCCAAAAGCCTAAGCTTCAAGGGCAGGAGCTGGGCCCAGTGGGCTCTGTCTCTTCTCAACACAGGACCTGGCATCCATTGAAAGGGCAAAGGTCAAGAATGAGCCCTGGGGAGTGTACAGAATCCAGGGGCCTCGGGGAAGCGGCCAAGGCATCACCAGTGACAGAACAGTCTGTGGGGCTCTTTGGGGACACGGGGGGAGGGCACAGAGGCTCTGCTCAGGATGGAGCACATGTCCTGAGTATAAGGAGGCCAGTGTTCCTGGCATCGCGCCAAGGGCCTGCCCACCACTCAAACGTGGGCCTGTAGGGGTCCAGGGAAAGTGTACAGGGCGAATGTCGGTGGTGTTGAGGGCCTGTGCATGTCAGTGGGAAGGAACTTTTGCCAGGTCACCTGGTCCTTGGCTGTGGAGACAGAGGAGATCAGAGGTGTCTGTGGGTAGATGACATCCCTCCACCACGGGCATTGTGACTGTATCTTCTACTCTCATTTCTCAAAACAAGCTTTAGTGGCCTCCCTTTAGGAAGACCTCCACAGCCTCTGAGCTAACCCGCAGGCCTCTGCCCGGCTGCTGCAGTTCACAGTCTGAGGAAAGCACATCTGCCCCGTGGGACAGCACTGGTCCTGTATGCCCTCTCCTGACAGGCTCCAGGACCCTGTATTCATATGAGGTGGGACAGGCGCAGCCCGCTGTAAGTGTGGATTGCGGGCTGAGGGGAGGAGCCTGCCTGTCACATTGTCTCCTTGTGTCCCATCACTAGAGCCTGATTACCAGTTGGCCAAGCTCCTTCCTTAGGTTTTTTGCTTATCGCGGTGAGCACCGATCCTGTCTTCTCTGTTTGCAAGCACTGAGTGACACCCGGGGCCATGACTTCCCTGGAGTCCTCCAGACGCACCGCGGGTCACTGCAGGTGTGGAAGGATCTTGTGTTCACTTCAGGAACACCACGGGGAGCTTTTGAAAGATACCAGTAAGCAGCCTGGGTACTCCGGCCTCCAGGAGGACGGACAAGGTATGGACTTTTTAAACCACGCAGATCAATCTCCCATGAGAATCACCTGTCCGTGGGGCTGTGAGTCAAGGTCACCAGTGAGGGAGATGTACCTTCCTTCCGGTAGCAGCAAGCTGTCTCCCTGCAACCCATCTGCCTCCAACAGGGGTCGCTGCGGGGCAGCTGGCCCAGCTCGCCGCCTTTTCTCCAGATCCCCACCTCCACCCCATCCTCAGCCAAAGGAAAGCAGGAGCCACTGCTGTATAAATTAGCGTCTTTATTTCCAACACCTGAGCGAGCGAGCGCCCGCAGCTCGCGCGCCTGCCGTATAAACATACAAAGTCCCTGTTGCACCACACACCTTACCTCAGAGATAAATACAGCCCTAGGGGCTCCTGCTCTGGCGAAGCAACTCTTATTTACAGGAATAGATTACAAAAAGTATTACAAAAGTGGTCCTGAACCGCTGGACGAGGTGGGAGGGGGTAGTTCCACATGTTCCACTTGGGACTGGAGCGCACCCCGCAGGCGGTGGGGAAGAGAGGTGAAGCGGGTAGGGAGGGCTCCAGAAGGTCGGGGCGAGCTCCTAAAAAACCCCTGGGGGTGTGGGGGAGGCGTAGGTTTGCACGGGTTTCGGGCCCTCGCTGGAGGCAGCAAGGAAAAGGAAGGGCCAGGCCCCTGGAGGACAGCTGCGCCTCCCCGGGAACCCCAGCGGCCATCGCGTGAGTGTCAGGGAAAGGTGCTGCGTGGGAAACGGCAGCGCCCGGGGCTGGGCCGGAGGCGGAGCGCTTTCAGGTGACCGCCTCTCCCGCCCCGGGAGGGGTCGCTTTTGAAGCGCGATTGGGAGGAGTGGCGTTTAAACTCGACCTTTTGAGCACCGTCGCTCAGGAGGGCATGGAGCTCCTCAAAGCACCTGGTAGGTGGGGTTGGGGGTCGCGCCCGCAGGACACTGCGAGGTGGCGTCCGGCGGAGGGGTGGGGGCGCCCGGCTCGGCCTCGCCGGGGCCGGCTGCTTCCTGCTGGCGCGGAGGCGACTCCGGCGGGGCGTCGGCCTGCAGCAGCGCGGGCGCGGCGGGGCTGTCCGTGGAGATCCGCTCTACGATGCTGGACAGGCAGTCGAGGCTCGACACCGCCGCCCCCTTCCCAGGCCTGGGCTCTGCGGGAGCGGAGAGTTCGTCAGCAGGGGTTGAGCTGCGGCGCAAGGTCCCACCCCCGGGCTCAGCGCAGAGGGGGGCGAGGAGGGGAAACTGAGGACCTGCCAGCCTCCAGAAAGGTCTGGCCGGCGAGAGTCGGGCAAAAGGGGAGACAGCCGCGCGCGCAGTCTTTCACTGGGCGCGGTGTGGCTCTGATGCAAGTGTGTAAGAGACAGAGCGAGGCCAGGACGCCTCCGAGGGGGACACGCGGAGGCGCGGGGGGCGGGGGTACGCACCGCTGGGCGCCTCGCTGTAGTAGGCGCCGTCGTAGCAGTTCCGCCGCCGGGCGCCGCTCGGGGGGCCGCTGTAGTCCATCTGCAAATGGCAAGGACGTCCCAGTCAGGGACACCAGGGCCGAGTACCGCGCCCTGCAGTTGCCCGCCCCCAAGGGTCAGCCAGGAATCCTGGGACCAGATCAGTCTGATGAGAGGTAGGAGCCAGCGGGACCGGGAATGTGCGGCACGCAGGGCCGAACCGGGCAGGGCGGACGGCCCCTTAGTGGCACAGTTCTGCATTTTGGAAATAGGGCTAAGTGAAGAAAAACCATAGCTGCGGGTCGGCGCAGTGCTGTTATTAGCGCCCATCGGGCGGATGGAATTTGTCCAAGGTTTTGGGAGTGCGGGGACGCAGTCCCGGGAAGGGTCCCCCACCCTAGGGGACGCGCGGCAGGCGGCCCGAGCGCCGCCTT
The DNA here is from genome assembly GCA_004026965.1 of Petromus typicus. Taxonomy (NCBI): domain Eukaryota; kingdom Metazoa; phylum Chordata; class Mammalia; order Rodentia; family Petromuridae; genus Petromus; species Petromus typicus. The sequence continues at coordinate 44,453 of PVIR01002313.1, read as the reverse complement.
CGTTTCTCCCCGCCCCCGCCGGTCCCAGCCTTACCATGCCGTCGGAGCAGTTGGAGCGCGGGCTGGACGCGTCCGAGTCGCCGCTGTAGTGCTCGCCGGCGCGGCCGGGGGGCAGCGGTCCCGGCGCGTAGAAGGCGGCGGCGCCGACGCCGGGGGGCGAGGCGTCCTGGTCGCGCAGCAGCGCCTGCAGGCCCTCGATGTAGCGGATGGCGTTGCGCAGGATCTCCACCTTGGGCAGCCGCTGGTTCGGGTTGCTGGACGTGCAGCGCTTCAGCGTCTCGAAAGCCTCGTTCACCTTGCTCAGGCGGCGGCGCTCGCGCATGGTGGCGGCCTTGCGGCGGTCGGCGTTCGTGGTCTTGCGCTTGCACGCCTTGCAGGCCCACAGGAGGCAGCGACCCGCCTGGTGGTGCCCGCTGGGCGCGCGCACATGCTCGTCCTCGCGCGCGCCCGAGGCTGGGTGCGCGGCGGCCGGGAAGTGCGAGTGCTCGTCCGGCTTCAGGAGCGCGCCCACGTGCACCAGGCGAGGGTCCAGGTCCTCGAAAAAGCGCAGGTCCGGGGAGTCGAAACACGGGTCGTCGTAGAAGTCGTCGGCTGTGGCAAAGGAGCAGAGAGAGCCGTCCGGGCCCGTCAAGTCTACGTCCCTGAGCGGCGGCGACAGTAACTCCATGTCCCCGCAGGGAGGGTGCGGTCCTGCTCTTGCCCAGCCCGAGCGGCGGGAATTGCCTCGAACTTTCTGCCACTCCGCAGCGGTGCGGTGGCAAAGTGCCGGGCTGAATGCACAGCCGACTGTCCCCACCCCACCCAGTCCCGTCCAGCCGGGCTGTGGCGAGGATAGCGGCGGCGTCCCGCGGCGTGCCCACTCCCAGCTCCCGGACGGGCGCCCAGGGCGATGTATCTGTAGTAGCCTAAAAGCCCGGGAGCCCGAGAGGGCGGCGGGGGGCGGGGGAGCCCGAGGCCAATAGGAACGCGAGGGCGGGGCCGGGGTCCCCGGGGGCGCGGGGCCCGGGAAGCGCCCTCCCTCCCGCCCCTCCCCAGCCCGGGCCCGGCAGAAACCCGCGGCCCGCGGCGCTGCCCTGGGCTGTCCGCACACTCTCCCGAGCCCGCCAGCGCCGACTCCTGCGTCCTCGGGAAGCGCTCGCCTCAGAGCTGGCCGGGAACCACTTTCCTCGCCCCGATTTATGAGAAAACGGAGGCAGGGCAGGGCTAGAAATAAAATCGAGAAAGATTTGGAGGGAGACGAAAGAAACACGGCAGAGACCAGAGAGACCCTCAAAGAGGCCGAGAGACAGGAGAAAGCTAGCCAGAGGCGGAGAAGCGCCACGGGGACTGTGAGACCCGGAGCCTGAGACAAACGACAGGAGGTGTGACCACCAGTCCCCGCCCCGGAGTCGCTCACAGGCCCGCGGGCCCAGCCCATCTTCCGTGGACGCTGAGAAAACCAGTCTTGTATCCAGCTGTTGGGAATCGGCCCTAAAACTTTGGGCCTTTCGGTCCAAATTCGGATTCTGCCAGGCCCAGGCCGGAGAGAGGGAGGCCGACCCCCTCCAACCTTTACAGCACGTTACCCCTGGGGTCCGTGCCAGGGGCTGGGGGCTCCAGCCTGGGATGCAAACACTTCGTCTCACCTTTCTTCCCCTGTTCGAGCCAAGGGAAGTATCTGACTTTCATGAAAGTCGCAAACACCAGGTTCTCCCCTCAGAATGGAGTCTTTGTGTATTTTGCGGAAGTCTTGTCTCCTGGTAACCCAGTTTCCACTTTATAAGTCTGGGGACAATAGCAGTCTCTTGGAGTAATTGTGGCAGTGAGAAGCTAAAGAGAAGAGGATGTGGCAGCCCCGCCCCCCCCCCGGAGGTGCAGGACTACTTTGTGGAAAGGGGGCTGGCCAGGTCACCAGCACCTGCTGCGTGCCATGCCCAGCCGCCTTCCTAGCCTTTGGCTGTGGTGCAGCCACTCTGGCAGGACCCCCTGTGAGTCTCCAGGCTCAGCTCCTCCAGATGCCTCTGCGGTACCTCTCTTCGTTTCTCAAGGCTCCCTGGATCCTGTGGTCCTGTGCCATACCTGCTCTCTCTTCCTGGACTCCAGACATTTAATCAAGAGTGACCTCTGCGCCGTTTCCATTAATTTTCGGAAGCCATCCTAGCTGGCCACTCGAGACCAGGGGATCACTCTGCCTCCCAGATCCAGAGGCTTCTGGGGGTGTCACCTTCTTCACTCTCTGGCCTTGGGAGTAGCACCTCAATCAAGTTGTCCTTTCACTCCGTGGTGTCACCTTTGCTTACTGATTCGGCAGTTCTGGAGTGTCTACTATATGCTAGGGACAGGCTCTGCCTGCATGGTGCTTACAGTAGAACAGGGTGACAAATAACAGTTGAGCATACAATTTCAGGAGATTATAAATTCTATTTAAAGCAAGAGAAGGGGACACCAAAGTGATGATCATTTCACTTAGGGAATGGTCAGGGAAGGCCCCTCTGTGTTAGTTACATCTTAGCAAAGACCTGAATGCAGGGAAGCAGCAGAAGGAGAAATCTGGGGCCAGATAGGGAGGCACGTACAGAGGTTCTGGGCTGTTCCGTGTTTGTCAAGTTGAAAGCACAGAAAGGAGGCTTATGTGTCCACGAGTCATGAATCATACGTGTCTCCCCAGCTCTCATCAGGAGCTACCAGCCTTGCTGATAGCCCTGTTCCACTCAGCCTGACCTCTGTCCCTTTCTCTCAGCACACTAGTCAGGATGCTGCCTCAGAGCCCTGCACTTGGTGCTCTAAGCTTCTAGTGCTTTCCCTCACGACTGACTGCTTTTCACATATCAGGTCAGCTCAAGAGTTGTTTCCTTGGGTTCGTGGAATGAGCCGAGGAGAGCCGTGGGAGAAGGGATTATATTCTGAGGTGGAAAGCCATTGGGGGAAGTGAGCGTCACCATCTAACTTACTTTAACAGACACATACTGGTGACTGGAGGGCAAGGGCAGAAGCAAGAAGACCAGTCAGGAAGCTGTCATGCGACCCAGAGGAGGACACCTCGATTTGGGTGGCAGCAGGAGAGGTGGTGAAAAGTGGTTTGGTTCCAGATGGATTTCCAAGGTGTAGCTGGCAAAATGTCTTCAGGATTGGATGTGGATCTGGGTAGAAGATGAGCAGTGTTGGGGAAGAATTGGTTTGTGGGTGGTAAATTTGAGGTTCATGTTAAACACCCAGGAGGAGATACAGAATAGGCAAGAGGATCCATGGGGCTGAGAGATGCCGTGGAGATTAGTAAGGCCCACTTCTGGGTGTGTCTGTGTGGGCCACACAGTCCTGACCATGGGGAATGTGTCTGGTGCCTGAGCCCTTCCCTGGGGCTCTTCTGAGCTCTGCTTCCTGCGTGTCACATGGTGACACTCTGTCATGCTCTTCTGCCATGACATTTCTGCCTTGGAACCAACTGACCAGGAACTAAAACCTCTGAAATCAGGGGCCAAAGTAAACCTCTCCTTGAAGCTGCTGGGCCAGATGTTTTCTCCCAGCGGAAAGAAGTTGACTAACACAAGAGGTCTGCACAAAGGAAGACCTGTCCACACTCCCTCTATGACATCTCCTAAGTGTACCCGACCTCATGTTACTGTCCTATACTAAGCTGCCACATAGCTTGGCTGGATGACTCTAGTAACCTGCCTGGCCCTGTAGTAGTCCATTCACAACGCAGCAGCCAAACTAGACTGTAATGGCATAAACCAGATCACAGCACTCTTCTGCTGTAAACTCCCACCTCCTCACTGTACTGAGAAGAATATCTTGTCTCCTTACCCTGGAGGATCTGTGGGAGCTGCTTTGGCCTTTCTCTCCAACCCATCTGGAAACATTGTCCTCTTTGGTGGCCCCATTGCCATTGCCTGACCCCCTTTCCTCGCTGGCCAGGATCTGGCCTCAGCGCCTTGGACCTATTGCTCTAAGCTGACAGCGCTCTGCTCTGGGCTCTGCCCAAGACAGGCTGCTTTTCATAGATCAGGTCTCAGCTCAAATGTCTCTGACCATGCCCTCTTGGGTGGCTCCTCCCTTACTCCGGGTCACCCTGATCTTTTCCTTGGTGACACTGACAGTCCTCGATGATGTTCTCTGTCAGTTTGAGTGTTGGTGCACATGGAATCAATCAGGAAGGAAAGGATGTGTAGTTCACTGTGGCTTTTATAGAAACCTGGGCGATCATCTCATAGCAGTAACTTGATAAATATCAAAAGAAGGCATGGTCCACATTCTTTGGAGCTCTAGGCATATATATGAACATTGTGTGTTTCATTTCTTCCAGACTAGCCACATACATGATTAGACATACATGCCCCTCCCGGGCACTATACTGACCCATCTGATGGGGGATGACTCTTTTTGTTGGGAGTTACTGTGGTCCGTTGTGATATCATGATAGTATAAAGAAAAATAGTAGTTCTTATTAGTATTTGATTTAAACACACAATGATGAATGTAAATACTTGTCGCAGTTATGGTATCCATAAAGATATTTCTTCCTACTTATTCAGGCCCCAGCATACTGCCTAGCACAGATTTGGCACTTAATAAATATTGCTTGAGTAAATAAATGAATGAACTGAGTTACCTAAAGAGCATACTAAGATGTCCACTAGAGCTCCTCAAACCCCTTATCGACACAAATGTATTTTTCCTGGATCCTGAGCAAGCAAAACAATACAGAAATAAACTGGATGTTGAGACTTAAGTGATTAAAACCTTGTTTTGCATGTTTGCAGTTCCCAAACACTTCTTGTGGGCTGTCAGCAAGGTGCCTTTACAATACATAGATGTCATATGTTTGCAACTTACTGAATGTATTTACTATTTTATCTCTTGTGGCTTATAAATCTAAACTGACAGTTATAAGGTTGATTTGCAGCATCTCCTTTTTATGTAATTAGGAAGCGCTGTTTTGAGATGTGTGCACCTTCCACTGGTAAAATGTCACACTTTAAGTGGGCTTCCAAGTGGGGATTTTCTTTTGCTGTGAGGCTTTGCCACTTGAAACAAGTCTGGAACTCACTGAACTTGGTGACCTTTAGAGACTTCTCCATGCTTGGGATCCACTCCCACCTGGGATCATCCTGCTTGTGCCATGGCTTTGGAGTTTGTCAACACCACCGTCCCATCCGTTATCCAAGAACAGGGAGAAATATGTCTGCACTGGGATCTGGTGGCCTTTCAGTCATAGCGCTGGACTGGGCTGGGCTGGGCGGAATTCAAGCACGAAGCTGAAAAGGTATCCAGTGTTTCACTATGGCTTCTAGTCAAGGGTGCTCCTGCCTACAGGGACTGGAGTAATCCTGGAAGAGGCCAACGGCAAGGGTTGAAGGGCTCCTCAGAACTTCTCCTCTTATTCTGGCTCTGTGTGTACCTCCCCTTGGGCCTTACTTCTTCAGTCTTTGCCTGAGGGGCTCTTCTGGCAGGGGTAAGAGGGAGGGCTGCTGGTGTCCCTTCTCTCTCTGCCCTTTTCCGTCCTCCCTCCTTGGCCTCCTTGGCTGGCCTGCACAGGAGCTAAAAATGGAGAGCAGGCCTCTGGGCAGGAATGTGGGCCTGGCTGGGCCCCCATGGTGCTGCCCCTCAGGGAGCGGCCGGGCTGGGACTCCTGGCAGCCTTTATATATATATATATAGACTTGAGACACCCGATCTAGCCTGCACCTGCCTCAGGCTTCAGACACCCCTGCCCTACCCAGGCAGGTCTCATGGCCTATGCACTGGGGCTGGCCCAGGCCACATATTTGGGCAGGATGCAAGAGTGTAAAAGGGTCAGGGGTGAGAATATGTGGGCCAGGTGAGGCAGGCTTCAGCTTTTTCATTATTATTCCTGAATCCGCTGAATGTCCCCATGTCTCTTGTTGATTTGACCCCTGGAAAAGCCTAAAAGTGTTCACCACATAGGTAAAATCTATCTTGTGGCCAGTTTGGGCTGGCCAGGTGGAACAGTGGGCAGCCAGGGTATAGACATGGTCCAGAGTCAGGGCTAGACTTCCAGAGAGCCTCCATCTGCCACTCTGTGGGTACCCCCAACCCCCCACCCCCCCACACACAAGCAGGGCTTAGATCTACAAGATGAGCTGGGAGTTGGACAGCAGGGGTCCCAATGGAGGGAAAGAGGACAGCAATGCTGCAGTGATGTGTACACTTCCCACCTGTGTGCAGTTGCATGGGTGCTGGATCCACTACCAGTTGTCTGTTCCACGATTCATCTATTTATTCAGGGGGTGCTTATTCAGGTGTACCAAGTATAGCAGCAAACAGATAGATGCTATCCCCTTCCCTCATGGAGCTGATATTCAGACAGGGAAAACAGACAATAAGAATATACACAAGGATAAATGAATTAGATGTTGTGTGTTAGAGATGGTGCTTGCTGCAGAGAGCCACTGAGCAGAGCAAGATGAATAGGGTTGGAGTGTCAGCTTGGAGCTGCTTGCAGGATTAAATAGAATAACCAAGTTGACAAAGTGACATTTTAGCAACATGTTAAACAAGGTTTGAGAGCAGGCTATATGACCATCGGGAGAATCATGTTTGTGGCAGAAAGAATGAATAGTCATTGAGTGCTCTCCATGAGGGTTCTGTGGGCGGGGAGGCATGCAGGTGCCTCTGTCCTCCCAGGAGCCTGTGGCTGAGAGTCCTGCCCCGTGTGATCTAAGTGAGGGTCACAAAAGTGGAGAGAGAGCCTGAGGAAGGGTTTGACACGGTCTGCCACTCATGACAAAAGTATGTCTACAAACCGATCAAGAAGTTCTCTAAACACGAGGCTAAATGGGCTGGAGCTGGGGCCATCCCCCTCACTTCATGTTTGTTAAAAACTTCCTCCAGTACTGACTTAACACTTACATTTAACAGTTTTGCCTCAAGAGGAAATTATCTAGATATAATTTTTACATTTGGTATAAACTGACCTATCAGAGAAATTTTACTCAAGTCCAGATATGCAGAAAGGATGGCAAGCTGCCCAGGAAAGGAGGGGACAGACAGGAGGCTGATATTGTGGCCGCGGACCCCTGAGCAACGTCTCCTCATTCAAGTTTCAGGTGTCAGGTATTTTTCCTCCCAGTGAGGAGGAAAGTGGCTACAACACCATGGACACACCACGGGCCGGGGATAGCCCACATGCCTCAGGATGCCTCTTCCGATATGGGGTTCTTGTTCCTGGGCCCACTCAGTGTCCCCCTACATCCTTGCAGACTTGGTACCTGGGAAAGCCTCAATGTGTCCATCACTTAAGTGTAGACTCCACCGTGGGACCCATCTGGATTGACCAGGTGGGACTGTGTGCCAGCCACCACATAGACACAGTCACAGAGCCTGGGATCATCACATCATGTCACATGCACAGCTCATAATGGATGCCATGCATTAAGGTTCATCTCTAGATGTCCCCTCAAAGCCTCATGCATTCATAAGCAGGGCTTTTAAAAGATGGGTAAACCTTGGGGATACTATAAGTAAGTGTGGTATTAGTAAGTGGGATCTGTTTGGAAGTGATGGGTCTTTACTGGGACCTGGAAATACATATCTGCTTCCTGCCCTTCTCTCTGTCTCCTGGCCACCCTGATGTGATGTTCCTGTGTTTAATCATGTTGAACATGGGTTGAAACTTCTAAAGTGTGAGCCAAAATAAACTGCTGAAATTGTGAGTGTCAGGTATTTTGTTCTAGCAGTGAGCAAAGTGACTGAAACAGATTTTGGTGCTGAGAGTGGAGTTTTTGCGATGTACTACTATCTGACCATGAGGGTTAGGAGCTTTTGCCATTGGTTCAAGGGAGGAATTGGATGCTGCCTGGATTGGATGCTTTACAGTTTGGTACAAGATTCTGGCCAGAGCTCAGAAAACCAAAATTCTGACAGAAATGGATGTGGTAAAGACCAAGCTCAAGAGGTTTCAGTTGGGAACAAGAACTCCATTGGCAGTTGGGCTAGAGGACATGTGTGTTATACTTTGCCAGAAAATTTGTCTATATTTTGCTTGAAACTTTGCAGGAGATTAAGATTGTGGACAGAAGACTAATCTGGTGGAAGAAATTTCAAGGCAGCCCAACATTTAAGCTATGGCATAGGTGCTGCTTGCTACTTTTATTGAAATTTACACTGAAATTCAGAAGCAAAAACCTCATTTGAAAATTTTGCATTTTCCCCAGAAAGGAAGTCTCTGCCAGGTTGGAGCCAAGAAAAGCTTGGATGCTAAAAAGATTTGCATTAAAAAGAAGTCAAGTACTTCTCATTAGAACAATAGAAAAGATGCCTTGAGGGCACAAGAGGAATCCACAAGACCTCACCCTTCAAGGCTCCAAGAAGTGATGGTATAAAGCTTTCATTTGTGAAACTGTGAGAAGGAAGCTGAAAGTACAGTGGACACCCCAGGAAGCTGCAGAGACCAGGAATGTGGAGTGTCTAATGAGAAAGCTCACAGGCAGTGAGCAAAACCACCACAGGAGAAATGTATGGGAAGTAACCAACAATGCTATAGGGGTAGAGTCACCCAAACCCTTTGGAGCCCGTGTGTCACACCTGCCTCCGGTGCTGGACATGGAGCTATGGGATTTAATGTTTGCCCTGCTGGGTTTCTGTCTCATTCTAGTCCCACTTGTTTCCCTCCCTTATTCCTTCTTTGTGTGATGGGAATTTTTTGATTTTTACAGGGGCTCATAACTGAGAGCTTCAAGTCTCAGAGGAGACTCTGGACTTGGACTTTTCAGCAATGCTGAAACTGTTAAGGCTTGGTGACTCTGAGGGAGGGGTTAAGTGCATGTTTTATAAAGAGATGCTCATGAATCTTTTAGGAAGCTGAGGTAGAATGTTATGGTTTATATCTAGATGTTTCCCCAAAGGCTCATGTGCCCTTAGGAGATTGAATCATGGGGGCACTAGAGCCAAATGTGATATGAGGAGGTGGAGTCCAGTTAGAGAAGGGAGATTACTGGGGAGGGGTGAGACCTGAAGGGTGTATCTCCCTCCCTCGTTCCCCTTTTCTCTCCCTGCATTCTGACCACCATGTCATGAATGCTTCCCTCCACTATGACATTCCTGTATTTCAGCTGGTTGAATGTGAACAAAACTTCTAAAACCTGATCTAAAATAAACCTCTCCCGTAAGCTGTGGATGTCAGGTATTTGGTCCAAGCAAATGATCAAAGTATTTTGTCCAAGCAATGGAACAAAATGGGAAAATGTATGAGAAAATGGCATGCACACACACACCATGTGCAGCCCAATTACCATGTACACCTCACATGCTATGTGCATTCCACATTGAGGGTATCACTTACTTCCAAGTTCTGCCCCGGGGACTCAGAAGCTCAGAATCCTCATGATCTGATACTATTTGCAGGACAGGCTTCTGCAACCACTGGAGAATCAAACCATCACTCCTGCAGTTTGGCACATCCACTCACACTTCTCCTCCAGGTCTGCTGTTTCCGTAATTGCACTCGTGTCAGGTTAGAACCACGTTACATCCACGTGCAGCTTACACACAGTGCCACCCTCACACTCCATGCTACCTCACGCACTCTGTGTGGCTCTCATGTGTCACACATGCCACACACATTCCCTTCTTATCCATGCATACCTCCTGCAGGGGTTTCCTCCCACACTGTGTGCACTTTGCCTACAGAACACAACTCGCACACCAGAGCACACCACAACTTGTGTACTGCCTGCTTACGGTCTATGCTAAGTGCAGTATCATGGTCCAGTGTGACACTTGCCCCATGCCCCCCACCTGTCCACAAAGAGGACACCAAGGGACCTGCCATCCACGGACCTGCCTCTCCTCTGCAGTTTCCGGTTTGCAGTTAGAAAGCCCACAGGAGGCCAGTCCCCCCTCTCTGGGATCTGGGGCTGGAGACGAGGCTGCGCATGTGGCAGGATCCGGGGGCAGCTGTGGGGCCTGGCCAGGGCTCAGTTCTCACCTCTCCGTTGCCTCCTTTGGCCCAGTCAGCCCACCTGCTGGCCTGGGGCTCCAAGGGCTGAGATTAAGGCGCATACAGCCGCTGGGCTCCAGGAACAACTGCCAGCTGCTCCCCGGCAGCTGCCCAGCCACACGCCTCAGAGGGAGGTCAGGCCCATTTTTTTCCAAAACCTGCCCACTCCTGGTTAGTGGCACTCAGGAAAGAGTTTCCTGGCAGAAGAGCAGGGGGCTGAGGGCCCTGGAGGGTCCTCTGGCTGCATGGGATGCCTGTCATCTGCCTCCACCCTGATCCTGTTCTGCCACCTCCAGGAAGCTTTCCTGGATTGCTGCTTCCCCATGCACCTCGCCTGATCTGACTTCTTCCAGGAGGAAGTGAGCCCGTGAGGGCTCCTCCCCTCAGTTGTCCCTAAATACCTGCCCTGTTTCTGGGCCCCACACTGGGCACTTCAGATCTAAAGATAACCCAGACCTGAGGAGGCCCCATCTATGGGGGGGTGTGGAGAGAGGATGCTGAGTCATCGAAGTACCAAAGCCATCAAAGTACATCAAAGTACAGCGCCCAGGGTGGGCCGAGCAAGAAGACCTCCCAAAGCAAGAAGTACGGTACTCTTCCTCTCGGGGGCTGAAGGACGAGTAGGAGCTGCCAGTAGGGCAGCTGCCGGGGAGCAGCTGGCAGTTGTTCCTGGAGCCCAGGAACAGAGCTGCTAACGGAACAGGATCCCAGGCTTAGAGCACAGCTTCCTTGTGTTGGTCAGAAGCCCTGACAACGTGCCCTGGCGTGTTCTCCGCCTGGGGGATGCTGTATCTATGGTTTCTTTGGTCCTTAAAACCTGAAGCTCAGACTTCTGATGGGGCAAACGAGCTCTGAAACAAAGCCAATGGTGTTCCAGGAAAGATCACAGCCGGGTCAGGAGTCAATGGCTGTGTGGCAGATGGCAGGTGAAGGACAACAACCTTAGACAGGGGAGAGACTCTGGACCAGAGCCTCAAAGCAGGCTATCTGGCTGAGCTATGCCCCGCTGCTGCCCTTCTCTGAGCACTGCTGCGCCCTTTCCTGTCTTGGCAGGGAAAGTGGAGACACTAGACTCTAATGCCCTTTGCACTGAGCCTGGGGTCTTGCCAGGGTCCCTGCTTCTTCCCAGGCTCTCAGCCTCCTCCACCTCTGCACAAGAGGGCACACATGTGTGTGGCCCAGCACAGGCCCGGATACATGCAGGCACTGGTCAGCCTCAGGGAGGGTGACACCGGAAGCCCACTTCCCCGTGCGCTGTGGGCCATGAAGGTCATGACCTTCTCCTTCTGCAGCTACAACCTGACATCCTTCGCCCACTGCACTGGGCCTAGTGAGCTTGAAAGTGGCAGATCGTGTCTGACAGGGAGACTGAGTCACCTGTGGTGGGGCTGTGCTTCTCAAGTCTCCACTAGTCTTAGGGGTCTGATAACCTGGCTTCAAGTGCTGGGTATATGAGTGACTTACTTTGGCTAAGTCATTTTCCCTCTCTGAGTCTCACTTTCCCCAGCTGTGAAATGGAATTCACTCTAGCACCAACCTCAGTATCATGAGGGCTCCTCACCCTCGTGTGCTGCACAGGCAGAGCATGGGAGGGATTCTTGCTTGTTGGCCATTCCTTTGGGAGCAGTGGAGGGTGTAGGGCCTGGCCTGGTTGACTGGGCTCTAGACTAGTTATTTGGGGACCATGGTGGTACAGGGGCAGCCGGAAGAGGGGGTGACCATGCGGCTCATGTTCCCTACACGGGTGACATTGTATCATGAATGTTGTCTGCAGCGGCAGGCGTCCCCAGTTCACTGTGCACACGGGCAGCCTGCCAGCCGCCCCCAAACAAAACCTGGCCCAGAGAGCAGAGTAGCGACGACAGATGCGGAGAGGCTGGTGTGGGGGCAGGGAGCCAAGGGGCAGCTCTCCGCCATGGCATCCCATGGAGGGCCGAGGCCAGCATAGTCCGCCCTGCAGTGGCCACTCCCCACCCTGTCCTGGGTGCTGGAGGCCCTACTTGCCAGGGATCACATGCGCTAGACACAGAGGCTCTGGGTGGATGCCTCAACCTGCACTCTAGGAGCCCAGACCTTGATAGGAATGGACTAGACTCCGCATAGATAAAGACAAACCTTCTCCCTGTGCCCTTGAAGCAGGGATACTCCCATAGTGCTGTACACTGGCAGTCACAGGGTCACCAGGGGCTGGTGCTGAGGTGATTGCTTTTCCATCAACAGGTGTCCCCACTGGCATGACCCACTGGACTCAGAGGTCACTGAGCCTTAGCTGTCTTGGGATTGTCCCAGGAAAGGTGGGGGTGGGGAGAACGCAGGAGAAGGTGATGTCCACTCTCGTGGTCTTGCCAGGCCCAGTCCACTGCTGTCCTCTCAGGACCTCCCTGCCTTCTTCTTCTCCTGGCCCCGCCTTCTCTTTCACTCTGTCATGAGGAGCTCCGGACACAGGCAGAAATACATGCAGCAAACTCCGAAGCCCATCACCAGCTCTGACAACCATTTGCCCATGTCCAGCCAAATGACGAATGTCTCATATGCTTCCCCTTTTGCACTATTTTGAAACAGATTTCAGACATCATATCACTTCATTTGTATGTACTTGATTATATGTTGCTAACAGGTATAGACTTCTTTTTTACCGTAACTACGCTATCATTATGACACTAAGTACTGGTACTAATTTCTCATATAATCAAATATACAGCCAGTTATAAAATTTCTAATTTTCTCATAAATCTTACTTGTTGCCTTAAATTGGAATCCCAATAGAGTCTACACACTGTGATTAGTTAATTGGTCTTTTAAGCATTTTTGAATCTAAAAATTCCTGATCCATATAAATTTTATTAACTTTTATAATTTATTTATTGAAAACTAAGTTCTTTCTTCTGTCAGTTTTTGTCCTGCATCCTCATATGCACTTTCACCCCTATGTGTGGCTCCACATGGCCTCCAGTTGTCTATAATTTCTGTGTGTGGAAACAGGTGTGGTTTTGGATAGAGGCTTAGACAGGTGTGTTTGGGCAAGACTCCTCTGCAGCCAGCCTTGTACTCTTCACTTGGAGGCATGTAGTGGCTAGGTGTCTTTAACCAAGATTCATTCATTCATCCACTTAATGGTACTAAAGGTGGAACCCAGAGCCTCAGCCACGCCAGGTGAGCACTTTACCACTGACCTATAGTCCCAGCCCTTTTTGTTTTACTGTGAGATAAGGTCTCATTAAGTTACCCAGTAGTTTTGAGCTTGCAATCTTTCTGCCTCAGCCCTCCAAGTAGATTACAGAAATGCACCACTGGGCCCAGTCCCAAGTTTCCTAAAGGGTGTCCTTTGCTGACTTCTCCTCCTCACCTCCTGCTTCTCATTAGCTTCTCAAAGGCATCTTTTGCTGCCAACTCTTTATTCAAACAACCCCCAGGTAGCCTTATTATGCAAAGGTTTATTTGTACCTCTTTGATTTTCAGGACTCTCTTCAAATTCACTTTTGACTTTGTCCTCTTTCTCACAATGGTCTATCCCTTATTCCCAAGATAACCTCCTCTCTAGTGCTGCTCTGACCACAGGCTATTTTTTTGCACTACTTTCTAGTCTCTCCCTTCAATGGTGGAGTCTCCACTGGGTTCTATCCATGGCCTACCTAACATGGAAACGTTATTCATCTCCAAGAGTTAACCTCTAACTGTATGTGGATGGATTCACTCACTTTCACATCCTCAGCCAACACTTCACTTACCAGTCTACTTAGACATCTCTGCTTGGATGTCTTCCAGGTCCCTCATATTTATCATGTCCCTATGCTTGGCGTGGTGGCACACACCTGTAATCTCAGCATTCTGGGAAGCTGAGGCAGGAGGATTGCAAGATCAAGCCCAGCCTGGGAAACTTCGTGACTTGGTGAGATCTTGTCTCAAGATAAAAATATTTCAAAAGGGCTGCAGATGTAACTCATCACAAAGGCCCACAGTGTTCAGTCCCCACCCTCTCTCAAAGCTGCACTTAAAATGGTACCCTTCCCTTGAAGACAGTGTCTGCTGGTCATTCCTGGGGACAGCCCAAGGCTTGGCCGAGCAAAAGCTCTGGAGTGGTGCTCCTCACAGGGCCCTGACCTCTCCTGGCTCATATCTATAGGTCAGTGAGAAAGAAGACCTGAGCAAGGAAGACAAGGCCTCAAACCTTAGGCCTGGGTTGAGGAAACCCGAGAAGCTTCCTGGAACAGCTGACTCTGGGCGCCACGTTTTGGAGGCGACGGCCCCTCCCCCACACAGGCTGTGCTGTGAGTCACGGGTTTTAAGCTGAGCACTCTGGGAGATTAACCAGCTTTGTGACCAGCTGCTGGAGGAGGATACTTGGCCGAAAGAAGCAGGATAAGGTTACCCTCTCAGAAGTTTATAGGAAGGCCCATAAATGCCCCCAACTGCTATGGGGCCCATGCTCTGGGGTGCTCCTGGGTGTCCCCCCACCGAGACTCTCAGCGGCCCTACTTGTCCTCTCTTCTCACTTGCCCTGAAGCTTCTGCTCCCCTGGCCCTCACTGGCTAGGCCCATCCCTTGGGCCCTGTGGTTCCGAGGGAGGTCCTGGGCAGCGGGCCTTCCTTCCCTGGAGGACTCGCATTAGAAACAGCGCCCACTCGAGTCAGTGGGAACGACTTGACTCCCGCCTGCCGCAGGCTTGGGGCAGAGGCTGGCAGGAAATGCCTGCTGCAAGATAAGTGGGGCACTGGCTCTTGGGCTGTCACAGATGGGAAAGGACCTTACTCCAAGGCCCCAGAATGCATCCTGTGGAGGGGGGAGAACAGCTGAGATAGGGAGGATGAGGCCTGGGTTCTGGCCCAGCTCTACCCTTGACCTCTGGCCTTAGTGTCTTTGTCCACCAAAAGGAGATGTATATTGACCAATCATTTTCAAACTGTGCTCTATACAGCTCTGCACAAACATTTAGGCTTTGAATTTTAGGCTGGGAAGATCTGCCAACTATCATCTACAATCTCATTTCTCAGATTTGCATTCATCAAAATAGCCTGCATTTCCCACAACTATCCACTCAGTCAATAACTATTTTTGACAGAATCTATTGTAGCTGGTAGAAAGAGTGGCATATTTTATAAGGACTGAGAGTTACACATATGAGCTTCTAGACTGACTTATACAACAAACTGGCCATTGCATCTGTAGTATGCACCCAAGTTTCACCTAAAAAAATTTTTTTGAGGGACCAGGGATCCAACTTGGGCCCTTGTACTTCCAAGGCAGGCATGGTAACGTTTGAGCTAAATCCCCAGCCATTACTAAGAATTTATCTGGAGACAAGTATCTTCTAAAGAAGTCTGGCTGGGGGTGATCTGGGTGCTTCCCTGCCCACCTGATTTTATTTCCAAAACCCTGAGCTGCCAGTCCGTGTGTGTGTGTGTGTGTGTGTGTGTGTGTGTGTGTGTGTGTGTGTGCTTGCTTATGCATGTACTCGTGCACACATGTATGGTAGCCCAAAAAAAGTGAGGAGGAGGCAGTGGCATGTTTGGCTCCAGGTTGCCCCTTGGAGTAAAGTTTCTCAGATGGCGAAGTGCCTCGGTCTGAGTGAGGCTCTGCCCTCTGTACCAGGTCTCAGCCCCCTGGGGATGGGGGCAGCCTCAGCCTATGAGTCCAGAAATGCTCAATTCAGGAGAGGCTGGCCTAGCTCTGTCCTTCAGCAGCCTGCACTGGTGCCCTGCACATGCTATCCTCTGCCCTATGCCCTTAATCTTGATAATGGAGAATTTTAAGCCATATTTTACAGACAAGGAAATGGAAGGCCTTGGTAGGCCAGGCCTGTGGTAAGTGCAGGGTGGCAGTGGAGAGTGGAAAAGGGCCCATTCTAGCCCAGTGGAAGACAATAAAATGAGGGCAGAAATGTTTCTTAAGTTGGCTCACTCTCCCAAATACCATCATATTACTTTGTAGATGGGGAATCAAGACAGAAAGATTAGTATTCCAAGGTCATAGACTAGGAAAGACAGATGGAGACTTGAACTTCAACACCAGGGTCACCGAGCACTGAATACTCAGCACCAAGATGATCAGGTGTTGCAGCTGATGATCATGGTGGCATCACAGTGGCATGCCATCACCGCTGGGGCACTTGGGAACGCTGGGCACATGGACTGGAGCAGTCCTTGCTGTACCACAGCTCTGCCCCTCATGTGAGACAGGTGGATAATATTGACTTGCAGGGTAGGGGCAGCAGTACCTGAACTTGGCACTGGAGGACCTGAGAAAGATCCGGGGTCTGAATCCTGGCTTTGCCACTGCCTGGCTGGACGACCTTGGACTCGGCAGATGACCTCTCCAAATGTTTCCTGCACCTTCAGGATTAGTCAGGATTAAACAGACAATGCGTATTCATTGTCAAAGACTGTGCAAAGGCAGATAGTGAGCACCCTGACAGGGGTAGCAGCTGTTGTTAACAAACTGGAGAGTGGGTTGGGGAGAAGGAGGAAGAGCAGGGTTCTAGAGCTTGTCATCCTGGGAGTCTTGTTCTTGGCCAGAGACTGGCCTGTGGCGCCCAGCCCCCTCTCTAGCCCAGAGCCTATCCAGGCACCTGCTGTGGGTCCTGGCATCCCCAGGCAGGGCCAAGGAAGGGCCAGGGCGAGGCCAGCGGGTGGGTGAGGACAGCCAGCCAGGCCCTTCACTGCTGGGGAGCTTGGAAGGGGTGGTGTAGCTTTTGGAAATGGATGGTGCGGGGAAGGGAAGAGGCTGTGTGTACTGATGTGGGGATGGGAGTGAGCAGAGGCAGGGCCAGCTAGACCCTCCACCTTAGAAGCACAGCCCCTGGCAAGACCCTCAGGAGTTGCACGCCCAAGGCAGGTGTAAGCCAAGGTTCTATGAAGAGAAGAAAGATGGGTAGGGCGGGTTGTTGCAGGGAAGGCTTCCGGGGAACCTGGCTCTTGGCCCTAGGGATGGGAAGTGGGTTCCTTCCATGCCGAGGGCACAGCCATGCAAAGGCTCAAAGGCTTGTTTGAGTGTTGGGGAAGAGCCAACAGTTCTCACATATGCTTTCTTCTGGTGCAACAGTTTAGGTGGGAAAGGGGCATATTAGAGCATGTCTGGGTTTCCCGAACAAGGCTGGGGTGGCAGGTGGGCACGAGGGCACACCTGAGTTGAGAGCACACCAGGGCCTGGCACTTCCCTCCTGTGATCTCTGTCTCAACACCAGAGATTTGAGCCTCTGCAGATCCTGGCTGAGAATGCTACTGCAAAGCATTGTGCTCGTGTCTGGGGAGCACAGACTTGCACCCCAGAAGTTACAGCTGCAGAACCTGGGCTCGAGAGAAGAGGAGAGGTTTCCCAGATTGCCCTCACCACAGACTGAATGCACAGGTGTCACATTGGCAGCCTTAACGGACAGGAAATGGGACACATTCAGGGACAAAGTGTGATAACAGGGATTGTCATATAACAGGCACCCCTGCCAGCCTTGTCCAGGCCTCTGGAACTCGGGGCCAGGCCACTGTCCATCAGTGACCACTGTTCCCAAGGCACACAGTCCAGGCCTCTGCTTGGCCCTCAGGGTCTGACACGGGGAAAACACCTTCAGCCCCAGGCCAGTGATCCTGAGGCCTGCGCAGCCGGTGGCCGTCAGCTTCAGCGACAACCGCAGGGCCCCCGGCACACGTGCGCAAGCCGCCCGCAGCCGCACACGCCAGCGCGGGCTAACGAGCCCACAGCCCTGCTGGGCGGGAGGGAGCCAGTTGTCGGGTAGGGCCGCCGCGGTCACAGAGCATTAGCCCTGCGGCCGCCTCGCCAGGTGCGGCCACTGCCCCTAATCCCTGGCCCCGGCCCGCTAAGCCCGGCCTGAGCGACGCCACAGCTGGGGGCGGCCGGCCACGCGCCGCCCCTCACCGCAGCTCGGCCCCTCTCCAGCGCCACCTGGGCTCTCGGCCCCTGCTCTGCACAGCTCTTCAGCCCCTCGACCCTGACACTTGCACCCCATCTGTCTCTTAGCGCCCCGTGGTCCCACTCCCCACTTCCACTGTGCTCACCTGTCTGGGTGTCCATCTCTGCCTTCCTGGGGGCTGGACCTACAGTCCTGACCTGGTCCCTCCTGGGGGCCAGCCCTCCCCAGAGCCAAGGCTCACCAGCTCCTGCCAGCCCCTCCATGACTGTCATTCACCCACTGTACCCTGTTCAGCGGTCAGACCGTGGTCCTGCCTCTAAGCAGGTTTGAGGGACCCCAGGAGCCCCCCATCCCACCACAATTATCATCTGCATCTGTCCACACTACACCAGGCAGGACTTATTACACTTTAGGGCCAAACTTCAGTTCAGTTCTAATCCCCTAACTTTTGCCAAGATTCCCCCAGGGGGTCTCATGGGGTGTGTGTGTGTGTGTGTGTGTGTGTGTGTGTGTGTGTGTGTGATTTAGAAGCTTTCGGATGGCCTTGCTGTCCCACACTCTGGCAAGGTCAGATATGTCCACTTATCTGTCAGCAAAGGCAGGTGAGTGTGGAAGACACTGCTGGCCACATGTCCTCACTCCAGCCCATCCTGTCACTTAACTCTGGGGTCTTAACCAGCCAAGGCAGCTTTTCCTCCTGGTATGGGGACAAGGAGGGACAAGATGGGTTTGAGTACTTTGGATCAGGATTTAGGACTGGACATGAGGGGTCTTAGCCATTGCAGAATGTCCCCTGGAAAGATGTGTCTCTGAGGCCGGCTCTCTGGGGGTCCTGGCTGCAGGCTCCCTGAGGACTGGTGCTGACGGACAGCTCCGGCAGGTGGGAGCCGGCTGGTCACCCCAACAGCCCTGCCCACCTGTCACCCTCTGCTCGGGTGACCAGCTGCCTGACCCACTGACCAACTTCCTGCTGCTTCCCAGGCACCCTGGGCACTGTGTTCAGCGCCCCGCCTCCTCCAGCTTTTTCCCGCATCTCACTGGCTGGGAGCAGACAGCTCACAAGTATTATGCACGTCTACCCTGCACACAAAGATCTTTGCACTGAGACAGGGCTGTGTGTTTGCACACCCCACATCCGAGCCTTCTTCATTCTCATGCAAGCTGAGCCAAGTGGCTTCTGCCAAGGAAGGAGGAAGTGGGCATTGCCCTCTCTGTGGCAATAGGGCCGTGTGGTTGAGGAAAGGCACTGGTCTGGACCTCCTGACCTCTGTCCTGCCACTGTGACCCTTGACTTCATCAAGCCACTCAGCCTCCCTCGCCTCATCTTCCCCTCTAGCCAATGGAGCTGATTATCTCATAAGATTGTTTTGAGAATCAAATGCACAAAATCCATGGAAAGTGCTAAGAGTCATTCCTAGTTCAGCGGAAGTTCATCACCATGCAAATCATTGATATTATCATCCTGGAGGGGCTGAGAGGCTCCTGGAAACTTATCTGACAATGTACATTTCATCAGCCATCTTTGGTGATGTTCAAATTGCTTATAAATTATTTTGGTTGTAAGTGTTCCTTGGTATTTTTACTCTTCTTCCTGTACTGTGAAGACTATACCAGTCATCAAGATGTAATCACTGTATGCCATCCCATAGCCTTCCCTGGATCAGGCTGGCATTGCTTATTGTTTGCTGTTTAAAAAATGAGGAAACAGACCAGGCTAGACTCAAGTTTCAAGGACTCTGGGCTGGGTCTTGGAGATTACCCCTTTTACCTCTGTCATCTGTTCTTGACCCTCTCCTCAAACCAAGGTCAGGATCCAGTCTTTGAGATGCACTTTTTTCTTTCCAGGATGAAAATATCTTCTCTGGCCCTCCAGTGGCTCCTGCCATCTCTAGATATCCCCAAATTGACCAAGGGATCAACACCTTGGTCTCAACTCATGCATTCTTGGGACCTATGGAGTTTTGGGAGGCCCAAAGTGAAGAATGTGCTCAGCACAGCTCTGTCCTCTAGGGCAATCCCTCCCTGAGTCTCCTTCTTCAGTCTTCTGCATTCAGACTTTATTTGGTCCTTGGCCACATTTGGAAAGTGAATGAAGCAATATGAGCCTCATCAACCCCAATGTAGGGTGAAGTTGGACAGTTCCTTTGTGCTCGCTCTCTTTAGCGTTTTCCCAAGTCTCACTCTACACAGGTTCTCCCTCTTCCAGACACTTTACTCTGAAGCTTTCTTTTTGGTTCATCTTCAGGTACGTGTCTCGCCTCTCTAGGTGTTTTAATTTTGTATTATTTCCTGTATTAGCTATCTATTACTGCATCGCAAATTATCCTCAAATTACGAACTTTGAACAGCAGAAATGTAGGCTCAAAAGCCCAGAACAGTTAGCCGTGACAGAGTGCTATGTCTCTCACAGGGCACAGGCAGGTGTCAGCAAGCCCTGAAGTTACCCCCAAGGTTTGATGAGGCAGGATCCATGCCTAAATCACTCAGGTGGCTGTCGGTTGGAGCCCTCATTTCCTTGCTCTGGAAGACAGGTCACAGCATGACGACTGGCTTCTTTTATAGGAAGTAAACCAAGAGGGCAAATCTAGCTGGTACACTCATGCAAAACCCATCTCTGTAATGACCTGGTCTTGTAAGTGACACCCCAGTACTTCTGCTGACATTCATACCCCAAGTGGAGAGACTGCGTCATACTAGGAAACAAAGATCCCTTGGCGCCATCTTGGTGGCTGCTACCACATTTCCTATCTGGCTTCTTCTCCTCTTAACTCTAACAGTACCTCAGTGAGGATTTGTTGGTAGAATGAGCATGACCATCAGAAGCCACTCTGAAGAGTTTTTATTATTCTATATTTCCTTTTTTGGCTAGTATTTCTACCTGTTCTCACTCTTTGTGCATCTGCCATCTTCATGAAAATCACAGTGAAATTTCTAGTCATATTTTATCCTCGAATAACACGTTTTTCAGGTTAGCTGGTCTAGTATTATCTTTCCTTAATTTTGAACATTGCTTTCTGAAAATGGGGAAGTATGTGGAGTCGCTCATGCAGGTAGCGTCTGTGGTTATCACAAGTTGGAACATAGCATGGTTACTTCCTTTTGGCTTTCTCTTTCCTCTCTTTTTCTAACTGGTCAGGGCTAATTTCAGGACACCCCTTCCCTACGTGTTTTCCTATCTCTTATGCTTAGCTTTTGTGGCAGAGAGACCTCTGAAGCTTCCTGGTATGTGAATCACTTGGTCTTTCTGGGTGAGTAGTGACCTCCTACCGTGTAGGGACACTTCAGGAAATATCACGGAGTACATGGTAGGTTCTAGGACTGGCTTAGGCACCAGAGAGACAAAGGGTAACTCATGGAACTCCCATCACATGGGTGGAACAGGTATACAGGGATGTTTGTTCTTCCTGGAAGATCCAATTGTAAGCAAGTGTAGCCAAAATAATTATCAAGAGTATAGTGTGAGAATTTCTAGGAGTGGCCTCCAAGTTTCAATGCCCCAATCCCTGGAGCCTATGAATATAATTTTCCTCTGACTGTGCCACACTGTGTGGTGCAGTTCACCTTCAAGAGAGAGGTCAGTGTGAAGGAGGTTGTGTTAGCTTTCTGCTGCTGTAACAAAAGTACCTGAGATAATCAACCTAAAGGAGGTGAGATTTATTTTGGCTCTTGGTATTTACGGTTTCAGTCCAAGGTTGCTTAATGATGTGGCCTTTGGGCTTGTGGCAAAGGAGTACATCATGGCAGCTAGTGTGTGGCAGAGGAGGCTACCACTTTACCATGGCCAGGAAGCAAAGAGAGAAAAGGCCTAGGCCCCAGTATCCTCTCTGGGGATGCTCCCAAGAATCCAACATTTTTTTTTTTATTTTTTCCCCCGAGCATATTTTCAAGGTTTACCCAAGTTGAAACTTATATAGGTACTTGTTTCTTTTTTGTGGCTGACTAATATTTTATTGTCTGAATATATTACCTTATAGATATCTGCTCATGAATAGGTAGAGATTGGGGTTCTTTCCATTTTTAATTGTTATAAATAAAGCTGCTATGAATAATGTTAATAAGTTTTGTTTGTTTATTTGTTTTGTTTTTACTGAGACAGGGTCTCACTTTCGTAGTTCACGCTTGCCCTGAGCTCACTATGTAGCCCAGGTAATCCTTGAACTCACAACAATCTTCTTGCCTCTGCCTTCCTAGTGCTGGGATTACAGGTGTGAGCCACCATATCTGGTATTGTGATATGTGGTACTGATTGCTAATGGGCATGAGTCATCACACTGGGCATTGTTGTATGTGGTTTACCAAGGATCAAACTCAAGACCTTGGGCTTGTACAGCAGATTCCAGAACCACTGAGCTAAATCCCCTCCCCTGTGAACAAGTTTTTGTGTAAACATATGTTGAAGTTTTTTGGATATATAGCTAGGAGTAAAATTTCTGGGCCATATGTTTAACTTTTTGAGGAACTGCTAGACTATTTTCCAAAGTAAATGGATTCTTTTACATTCCCATCAGAGACAGTGGTAATATCTCTCCATCAACACTAGTGTAGTCTAGTTTATTCCAGTTTATATCTAGTAGGTATGAAATAAAATCTCATTGTGTTTTAATTTGAATTTCTATAATGAAAACTGATGTTGGGTTGTTGTTATTTTAACCCAGCAAGTTTGTGGTAATTTGTTACAGGGCAATTGGTAGTTTTCCATATCCAGACACTAAAATTAGAAATATGACCCAAGTTGATAACAAAATCAGCCATTTAAATAGTCAAAGAAGTCAATACATGGCATTCTGAAAGAGTAGGCCTGGGCAGCTATGGGTATGAGGACAGGCAACTGAAGTTAAGGGGGTTAAGCAGGATTAAGCGTCAGGAAATCTACTTGATTATAAAGTCATAAACAGGCAGCAGGCATGGGGTAAACCAGAGGTGGACTAGGAAGTAGGTGCTCCTGACTTCTGTCAGTTCCATTTGGGTCAGCCATAACCATTATGACTATATTAAACACCTGTAACATGTTTGATCATTTAGTAGCAAGTAACCTTGTACCAGGACATCCAGAAGGATAGAAACCCAGGACTGCTTTAATGGACATATTTTAGCGTCTTGACTTCTCTTTCTCTGAGCTAGACCAGAGAGAGTTGGGGAAATTCCTTTTTCCTTTACAGTCTTCCTTGACTGATTCATTCATGAGTGGATCAACTTGTGTTCCAGGCATTTGGGATACAGTGATAAACCATGGGACAGGGACAAAGGAGCTAAAGGACTTCTGGATAGGATTTATCCTGAAGTATTCCAAAGGAAAGACTTGTGGCTTGCCTTACAGTGGTAACCATGATGGAATTAAGAAGAGGTCAGTACTTGGATGTTGTAGATGTAACAGAGACAACTGGATCTCATAACAGGTTGGGGGTGGTGAAAGTACAGAGGTGAGTAAAGAAAAGATTCTTACAGTGTCAAGGCTTTTGCCTGAACAAGGTGAAAGATAAGATTGTCATAAACCGAGATGGGAAAGGTATAAATGGCAAGTCTGGGGGTGGGGGCAGGAGACCAGAAGTTCATTTGTGGATAAGTTATGTTGAGAAGTCTACTGGTTATTTGAGTGATGACATCCAGTAGGCTGACAGATATGAGTTTGGTTGAGAGATTTGGGTTACAGATAGAACTTTGACAACAATCACCATCAAAATAACATTTAAAGCAAATGTGAAATAGAAATGTTGATGTCTTTCACATGGTCAGATTATTTATCCTTCTCTCTGAACAGATCCATTTCTTTGTGTTCATGAAACTTTTATATCCTGTTTCTGAGGATTGAGTTTCATCCTTCCAGGCTTCTGTTAAGTTTCAAAAATAGTGTCTACACAACTGGCTTAAAATCTCAGGCTCTCGATTATTCGATTCTGATCTCTGCATTGGAAGTCCCTGTACTATTTACCAGCCCTTCGCTCCAGATGGCAGTTATGAAAACTTAGGTACCATCTTGGCATTGCTCTTTTTTTTCACGGTCATACCCATGGATACTATACTGATTCTATTTGTCTATCTTTCTGCCTCTTCCTCCATGTTTAGTTTGATGGTAGACTGGAGTCAGATCAGGATGCTCTGGTATGGCCAGAAATATACAATTCTCAGTTACTTTCTCATCACTGGACGCAATATGCAGTAACTTAAAGGAAGAGAGGTTCATTCTGGCTCACTTTTTTGGTCCATGGTCCTCAGACTCCACTGGCATTGTGGGAAGACGTGGGTGGAAAATAGCTCCTCATCCCATGGCAGCCAGGAACAGAGAGCAAAGGCAGGGCCATGGTGGGAGATGTACCTTTCCAGGTCATGCTCCCAGTGACCTGCTTCTTTCTCCATCTCCCAACCTGGCCCACCTCCCAACAGCACATTCAGGGATGAAGCCACTGAAAAGTCTAGAGCCTCCATGGCCCAAATATCTTCCAGAAGCCCAATTTAATAACCTTCCTGACTTTGGGGGGATATCCTAGATCTAAACCTAAAGAATGATCTACACAGGGAGTCAATATTTTTAAGTTGGAAAGTGATATGATTTTGGGTCAGTGCTATAGTTTATGTGTTCAGGGACAGGAGATGAGAACAGATACCAAAGAGGTCTCTGCCAACACAGTCTTCAACACAGGTATTTGGAATGGATGATGGAATGAGAGGTTTTCTCCTCTTGACTGTTCTCTGCTCACTTGATCAATAGAGACACACAGTTATGCCTGAGTACAACATTTGAAAAAGATGGGATAATGGGAATTGGAACATGATAAAAAAATTCACATGTGGGTTTCCTGCCTTCTATTACTACAGTATATGGACTTGGGACCTCACACAGTCACAGGGAAGAGCTGAACTAGAGCTGTAGGGAAGAACTGAGCTAGAACACTCGTAGGGGTTGGGCATGGCTCCTTTCTAAAAGCCCCCAGTCCTTTTCTTCTTTGGGGTTCTTGCCTCCTTCTTCTCTCAGGCCTGATTGTCCCTGACTCCTCCTCCCCCACCTCTGGAGAAGAGGGGCCAATTCAGGGCCCTATGACTCAGGCAGGGGTTGGGGAGGATGTTTTGGATGCCGCTCTGCTGACGCTAGTGCCCTCTGTTCTTACATCCTCCTTAATTTACTGCCTGAGGAGGGGGCCAGGGCTCTGGAGAGGGGATTAGATGGTCCACACTGATCTAAAGCAACAGCTGCTGGGCTGGTGGCCGAGGAGCGAGGAGTGAGCAGGAGGCGGGGGAGGCTCCTGTCTCCACCAGGGCCGGAAAGGAGCCAGGCGGGCATCCGGATGGGGCTCTTGGTTGAAGGTAATTCTGGGAGGCGATCCTTAGTCTGAAGGGTAGAGTTCCAAGGCTCATCTGACCAATAAGGTCAAATACAAGTCCAACAGTAAGAAGGCTATAGGGATCATCTGGTCAACCACTTTGCCAGCTTTCTTGATAAAATTAGGAAGCATTTTTCTTAGTATCCTGAAACTCAAGGATAGTTCAGTGGATTCTGTGGCAACACCAAAACAGAGATTCTGTCAACTCCTAAGTTGTATATAGTTGGGTATGAGACCCTCCATCATCAAGGCTCATCAAGAAAAATCTATTAATTCTATGACAGTTCTTTCTCTTCCTTCATCCACGTTCCAGTCAAAAGGTAGAGGACAGATGATGTAATGGCATCCCCTTCTGACAGGTCGGGTAATTAGGACTTGCAGAAGTTGAGTGCCTTGTCTCAGGTCACAAGTGAATCGGTGATGTGGCTATGATTTCAGCTCAGTGCTCCTAAATACCTCACTCCACCTCAAGCATCAGGCACATACACTGACACTGGCCACTGAAAGCCAGCTTCTCTTCTTCCTTCTAGTACATAGTTCTGGGTAATCCCTTTGTCTAATAGAAACTGGACAGAGATGGAAGCCATTAATTTGTTTTCTTTGAATCAATTATTGTTCCCCTTTGAGAACTTGGTTTTCCATCTGCATAATGGATATTATCTTGACTAGTTCTATGAGTATCGTCAGAGGCCTAGCAAAGTCTTGGTTTAGGCATCCAAAGGACACGAAAGGATTTGGGGGTCATTTAAAAGGCTAGAGTGAAGAGTTTGTCTCTGAAGGAAAAATGTCTGCAATCAAATATAACCTCCACCACATGCTATGTTAAATCTAAAAAATTGCTTCCAATTTGAACTCAATCGTAGCATCTTCTGTAGACAAGGGATAATAATACCACACATACTACAAGGAAGATTAGAAGGACGAAGACATTCTAGCAGCCTGGCTTAGTTCTTGCTGTATAGTAGATGCTAAGTTAGTTCTAGAAAGACCAGCAGCAGTAGTGCCTCTTGTCTATTAATAAATAAAGCCACTGAGATTGGGCCATGGGATCCTGGGCCAGTGAATAGTTTAGAGCACTGGTTCTCAACTGGGGCTCACCATTCAGGATCACTGGAGACTGATCCTTAACAAGCTTCCCAGGTTACCCTCAGGATCGTGTGAGTTTGGTGATTTCTAGTACAGAAAATCTGCTTTGATGGCTGGATGAGTGACGTATCAGTTGTTTGTAGGTAAACAGGTGTGCAGCCACTGAATAGCTTAAATACTTTTCCCAATTGGCACTTTCATTACTAATTAACTGTTAATGAGCCCTTCCTTCTTTGGGTCATGAACAGGACTTTCCTACTGGGGGTTCCCAGTTAATGAGGTTTACCCTGCTCGGAGGCCTTTGGGAACCAGGCAGGACTAATTATCCCCCCACACACACACACCCTGGGCAAATCCTCTCCCCATCCTCCATCAATCTTGTCCTGGCCTCCAGCTGGCTTGCATTAGCTCTGGTTTTCCAGCCCCCATGGCTGTGGCTGTAGTAGAGAGGTTGAGCCAGTCCAGGCTGAATGGATCTGTCACCTGATCCTGGGTCTACGCAGCAGCCAGTCCTGGAATCTGGGGCAACGTGATCCTACCCTTTGGGAGCCTCTACCCCACCCAGGGACTTCATGGTGGGGCTTGGAAATTTCTGAATATCCAGAGACTTCTCTCTAAACCCTCAGGTATTGCATCTACAGATTCCCAGAGAACCTCTAAACCTTAAAAAAAGGAAACTGAAGCCCCTATCAGTGAGGCATCTGCTCTAGGCCACCTACTCCTCATGGCAGAACCTGTCCTAAGTCCCTAGTATGAGGTTCTTTCTTCAGCTCCTCCTGGAGGAAACCTCCTGCAGACCTCTTGGCCCATATGACCTACTTCCCGCGTGTTCGGGAGGTCTCCATGGGGTCTTCTATTCAGCGTCATGTCCTCAAGGCAGGAGAGGTCAGGAAGGAGCATTTTAGACTAACGTACATGATCCCTTTAACCCAGACTAAAGAAGTCAATTTCAAGTCATTTGAAGGAGAAATCTGAGGAGTGCCCGAATGAGAAATAGGAGATAAACTGAAATAAGAGCAATGAATATGTTTTAAAAAGGAATTTGAGTTTGCTTATTTTAACGTCCTGCTTCTTTCACCCAATGAGATGAAAAGCCAGACTATGAAACAGAAAAATTCATCGAGGAAAGTTTGCCCTTTTCTAGTTGTTGCTGAGGAAAGGTCAAGCTTGTTCTCCAAAGATTGATCATTTCCATGTCATTCCATTATTTTTAGTGGCTAGAGTTTTATGTACCTTACGCAGGTCTGTTCTTCTTAAACTTGCTAAGTGATCTGAGCTAAGTCTGTAGGATAGAAGAGGCTCTGTTAGGTTTCTGGATGATACAGCCAAACGGCTAACTGGTCTTAGCCTTGAATGTGGTAGCTTGACAGGTAAATCTGGCCTTTCCAAAGTAGAATGGCCAGTTTTCTTTAGAGATAGTCTGGAGCTCAGAGACTTTGGGCATGAGCTTATTTTTTAGTGAATTTACTTTTTTAAAAAAATTATCCCTATTTTATGAAAAAAACCCCAATATTTCATAATAAAATAAGAAAATTACAATAAGTTAGTACATTGTTTATCATTATCTTAAAAGTTTTTAGAGTATAAGGAATCAATAAAATAGATTCTGTCTTACAAACGGTCTGAAAAAAAGCCATGTATAGCCAACTTTCTGTCAAACCCATATTAAATGTGGAAAAACTTGGAAGCATTCCCTCTAAAATAGAAAGCAGATAATTAGTCCTGCCTGGTTCCCAAAGGCCTCCAAGCAGGGTAAACCTCATGTCCAGTGTCACCATTCCCATCCAACAGAGTCCTTGAAATTGTAGCCAGAGCAATCAAGCAAGTGAAAGAAATAAAAGGGACACATGAAGGAAAGTATGGAGTCAAAGTAACATTTGCAGATGACATGATCTTCACTTACAAGACACCTAAAACTCTCCCCCAAAAGCCTCCTAGAAGCAATAACCAAATCCAGCAATGTGGCAGGATACAAAGTTAAAAAATCAATAGCATTCCTGGATACCAATAATGAACTCACTGAAAAAGAAATTAGGAAAACAGTACCATTCACAATAGCATCAGACAAATAAATACTTAAGAATTAACCTAACCAAGGAAGTGAAAGACCTCTAGAATGAAAATTACATCACTCTGAAAAAGAAAATCATGGTGGACATTAGAAAATGGAAAGAAAGCCCCTTTTCCTGGATATGCAGAACCAATGTAGTCAAAACAGCCACACTTCCAACACTGATACACAGATTTTATGCAGTCCAAATCAAAATAGCAATGGCATGAACTTTTGAGGCTGTGCAAAACACACTAGCCCTTTAGCAAGAGTTCCCACTTAATATGTCCTTAGTGCTTTCCGTACAATTTTCAAGTGAGGTGAGTTTTTTGTTTTTTTGTTTTTTTGAGACAGGGTTTCACTTTGTAGTTCAGACTGGTACTGAACTCAACCTTGAACTCAGCAATCCTCCTGTCTCTGCCTCCCAAGTGTTGGGATTACAGGCCTGAGCCACCACCACGCCCAGCACTGTGGTATATAGTACTGATTTCTGGTGAGTGTGAGTCACCATGCCGAGCATAGTTATATGTGGTTACAGGGGATCGAACCTGGGCCCTTGGGCTTGCAAGGCAGGCACCAGAACCACTGAGCTAAATCCCCGGCCCAAGGTAAGTATTTTTGTCCCTATTATGTGCTAGAGGAAAATGGCCTTTAAAGCAGCCTAAGGTCAGTATATTAAGTAGCAGAACCAGAGTGTAAATCCTGTAAGAAGGAGAAGTCAGTAGGTTTTTCTGCAGTGTCTTTCAGGTAGATGTGAGGAATACTACACACTTCAGCTGGGTGAGATAGGTGGCTTCCCATTTCTTATTTCCTTTGAGCTGATTTCCTTGCCATTCTCCATGAGACTTCAGAGAGTTGCTCAGGAAGGATCCAGGCAGTGTGCAGCCTCTGGCACTGGCCATCTCTGATCCCAGCTACTGCTGTGGACTCTGTACAGCTCACACTCCGCCACAGTTTTGATCTTAAGAGTCCCCCACAGGCCAGTGTGGTAAAGCCTTGTTCCCCAAAGTGACCTCGTGGGGAGGTGCTAGAGACTTCAGGAAGCCCTCAGTTCCCTGGGGGTATGCCCTCAAGGGCATTGTGGGATGCCGCTCTCCTCTCTTTTTTTTTTTTTTTTTTGCTTTTTAGTTATGAGGATGACAACTTGTCTCTGTCACATGTCCTCGGCCGTCACGTGCAGTCTTTCTCCAGGCCTCAAATCAACAGGGTCAGTTAATCATGGACTGAAATCTAGGAGACAGAACAAGCTCTTTCTCTTTATAAATTGACTCTATCAAGTCTTTTTTACAGCAACAGAATGCTTGCCTGAGCCACACTGTCATGGTTGCGTATAAACTATATGATATAGTTCATGTACATAAGAAACAAAGCTTCCCTTATTTTTATATTTTTGCTTATTTTATGAAATAATACAACAGGCCCAAATTTAATAATTAAACAATAACAAAAAGAACCCTTGCACATCTGCTTTATGATAACATCTCTCTTCACAGGCACACACATGTTTAAGGAGTTGAAATGCTACTATTGGTGATTACTGCATTTTACTTGCCAAATTGCACAAGTGCATATAACATAGGATGCACGTGGATTTTGCTTTGCCTGACTGTGTGGGGACCGTGATCAGGGGAGGCAGTTCGTGCTGCCCTGGGTTCTCTGCTTTTAGCATTCCCTGTCATCTGTGCAGTCTGTGCTTACATTGTGCAACGGAGACATGAAAAATCTGGCCCAAATCACAGGATAATAGCAAACCTTTCTAGTCATGTGGGGCTTCTGAAGATCATACCATAGTTTGGACGCCCCACTATAAAAGCTGTGTCATACCCAACAAATTCTGCTCCAAACACAGGGCATTTAGCTTCCCCAGGAACAATCTGAAAGAAAGGAGGAAGGATAAGGATTCCAGCTGTCATCGGAAACTTCTGGGGAGCATTCCATGCACCTCTCAGAGCTGTCAGAAAAACGGAGGCCTTGTGCCCCCAGATATGACCTCAAGGAAACACGTACATTTAACTTTTCCTACTTTTCTGTCTCCTGGTTTCTGTCTACAACTTCACTTCCTCTTCCTCAGAGCACCTTCCCAGTAGACTGCCTCCATCATGCCCTTGTCCTGGGCCCTGCCATTGCTTATGTATGGAAGGTATGTAATTGGGAGACAGCAGCACAGGAAAGAGGGATGGCAGCAAAAGGAAAACTCTTTCATCAGAAGGTAAATTCTCAGGGGCGTAGTTGCCACAGCCTCCTTTCCTTCTCTGGAGTCCTCCAGACATAAAATTCCTGGGTCACCTGAAGTTTTTCACAGGAAAAGAGGTGTGGAGGGCTGAAGAGAGGTCATATTTTGGTATTGGTCACAGTGAACAAAGTCACCACCCAGTGGGGTGTATCTGGAAGTGGTTGCCTTGTCTATTGTTAAGGATGTCCCTGAGTCCTTAGTGGTGGCTTTTGCAGGCTGTCAGCTGGTAAAGTGATCATAGGCAAGGACTCTCAGCAAGACTATCCCTTGGAAAAGCTCTTGGCTGTGGTTCCAAAGGGCCAGTTTCACTGGCCACAGTCTGGACCTTGCAAGGCAGAGCTCAGGAGGACTGTTTTACCTGGTAATGTCCCTGGACCTGATATCCAGTCACATCCTAGGCCTCTGTATAAAAACAAAGAGGGCAGCTTAACCAACTGGAAAAATCAATTTTAATGCTTGAAGAGAAACAGGAAGGCCTGACACTACCGACTCATTTTCATGGAGTGAGTCATGCACATGGCTGACCTCATGGCTGATCTATGAGCAAAGGCGCCCTGGCATGACCACTGGCGCAGGAATGGCTTCAGACCTGATTCCTGGAACTCTGGCGCCAGGCAGAGCCTAGAATGGCCTTTGGCCATTAGAAAGTCAGGTTACCTCTCCAAGGAGTAAATTCCTAACTCAGAGCCACAAGCCAGACCATCAGTACATGATTGGTCACTTTCATAGAGTAATCTCCTTTTCTTATCACTGATTGGCCAGTCCCATCACCCACCCATCACAATCGGCAGCTCTCATTGGTCAGATCTACTAAGTGCTCTCCAAAGACCTTGTTCTCTAATGGGAAAGCACCCTATGCAGTCAGCTGAAATGAGTCTCTCTCTCTGTTTAGTCAGCTCTCATAAACCTTCCATCCAGTTTCTATTTAAAGGCCAGTTCCTGCTTTGATCATCTGAATTTGTGCTTCTCTTATAGATCAATCTTAAACATTGCTATTTCATTCCTCCTGGTGCAGGAGAGGAGTTGATATAGAAGTTCCCCCTACCAGAAGGGGAAGCAGAGAGCTCTCCATAGCTAGGAAAGGCTAAGATCAGGATCTTGCCTTTGTTCAGGGAAAATGAAAAGATGATAGACCCTCCCCACCAAAACATATACCCGCTACGAGGTTCAGGGAAATTCTGCAAGTGTTCATGCTGTTGTACTTTCTCTTGCATCTCTCAAATACTGAAAGCTGTGTGGCCAGAAGTAGTCCATCGGCTACGAAGGATACTGGGGAGAATCCGTGACTATGGCAGAGAAGGAAGCTGGGAGTTAGTGGGCAGGTTGCCAAGACACCGCAGTACAAAGGTGTTCGAGACTTGGATGTCTGAAGAATCTCTTTACCAGAGGCTGTAGAGAGGTACTGGTGGGACTTACAGCCAAGTCTCACAGGGTCAGTAGCTTGGCGGAGTGTCCAAGAGCAAGTGGGAAGGCTGTCTTGATGAAAACTGGGAGATTGGTCACCAGCTGGTGAGCAAAGATGGAGGAAGCTCATGTCCAGAGACCTGGTGGGCTGAGATACCTGCTCCCCCACAGAACTAAGAGCAGAGGTCTGTCTCTGTGCCACGAGGGTCTGAAGCTTCTCTCTCCCTCCTGGCATCTCCATGGCCTTCAGCGTGAAGAAAGGGAAGAGTAAATGGCAAGACCCTGATGATTTGACTATTTACCCCCATGAGGATACACTGACTCAGTGTCTATTTTAACAGGAAGAATTGGGGAATAAGTTTTTCCTCCCAACTTCAATTTGAAGACTTTAACACACAATAAAGTATATAGAGAACAACAAAAAAAGTTTTATTTTTTGGATACTTTATTGAACTGCATAAATTATAATCCAGTTACAAAGTATATAGTGGACAATGTCATTATCATAAAGTCTATATAAAAACCAGCTGTTTTCAATCATATTTCCCACACTATAAAATTCTCTTGGCTGAAAGAATATTTTGTGTCGTGTGTTACAGAGCATGTATGAGGGCTCAGTTCAGATTCTCTAGAGGAAAGAATTACAGTTCATCACTTTTCATCTTGTAATTGATACAGGAACTGCCTGTTGGGACATGACTTCAGAGGTGATATACAGCTACTGTCTTTCTTTGGATTTCTTATTCCAACCTCATTAAAAGTGGGTGAAAACCCAGTGAGGTGAACACACCAAAGGTACAAAAGCAATTCTCAAGTAATCCTTCAGAAACACTAGTAATGGTGCTTTTCATAAAATCATTAAGAAGCCAAACTGGCAAAAACTTGCAGTGAATTTTTTGAGGTAGTTACTGGAAATACTATCATCTAAGCCTCTACGTTTCTGTAATGTATTTTATTGTCTTGACAATTCCTATCACCTATGACTTTGGGAGAATGTGTTTCTCCAAATTGAAAATAAGGGCTCTTTCTGGATTATAGAAAGCAGTGGCACTCAAATAGCTGAAAGGAATCACCCCACCCCAAGCTGCAAAAATCAGAGCATAGCTGCTGGGTGTGTGTGTCACATCAGTAATCTCAGCACTCTGGGGGCAGAGGCGGGAGGATTGATGTGAGTTCAGTTAAGTCAAGCTGACTTACATTTTGGTGCACATCTAAATTCTTATGGATTTTATTTCCACTAGTCATATAAAATTCTTTTTTTTTTTTAGGTTTTTTGAGACAGAGTCTTGCTTTGTAGTTCAGGCTGGCCCTGAGCTCAGCCTCAAACTCACATCACAGCAATCCTCCTGCCTCTGCCTCCCGAGTGCTGGGATTACAGGCATGAGCCACCAAGCCCGGCACTGTGGTATGTGGTACTGATTGCTGCTGGGCGTGAGTCTCCACATCCAGTATTGTTATGTGGTTACCGGGGATCGAACCCGGGTCCTTGAGCTTGCAAGACAGGTGCCAGAACCCTTGAGCTAAATCCCCGTCCCCTGTATATAAAATTTTTCATACCAACAGAATATTCATTATTATATCATTATGATTTGTTCTACATTTCCAGGTTTTATTAAATGGATTGTATTTTATTTTAAGCAATAAACCAGTAAAATCATTGATGATTAGTAAAGTTACGTATGTGCCTGGTTATCATAACAAGCCCTTTAATGATGGGCATGGGGATGGAGCAAGGTGTTCTAGGCTGCAAATTAGGGGCTGTTTTTCCTGCCAAAAGATTTGCCTGAATTCCACACTTGTCGCCCTCCAGGCTCCAGCACCTGCTTTATGAAATGTGCTTACTGGGCAGGGGGACAACACAGGCTGGAACATGACAGTAAGAAATAGCCACAGGTAGGAAGAGATACTTTTACTGGGCATATGTTAGGTCCTGGGCTAAGCTCTTCATGAACATATTGTTGTTTCAAAAATTGTTTTATTGGGCCAGGGATTTAGCTCAGTGGTTCCAGCATCTGTCCCTTGGTAACCACATGTCATACTGGGTGAGGAAACTCACGCCCAGCAGCAATCAGTACCACACACCACAGTGCTGGGTGTGGTGGCTCACGCCTGTAATCCCAGCACTCGGGAGGCAGAGGCAGGAGGATTGCTGTGATGTGAGTTTGAGGATGAACTCAGGGCCAGCCTGAACTACAAAGCGAGACCCTGTCTCGAAAAAGAAAAAAAAAAGTCTTTTATTGAAGTAAAGTACACACAGAGGAAAATACACATACATTTACAACTTCAAGATTTTCCTAAAGTGAATATACTTATGTAGCTGGCTCCAAAAGGTATCTGCCTTCTTCCTATCTCTTTGCTTTCTTCCAAGAGTAACTACTGTCTTGAATTCTAGCACCATGACTATTTTTATCTATTTTTAAAAAACCATTTATTTTGAAATAATTGTAGACTCATAAGAAGTTGCAAAGGTAGTTCAAAGAGCTCCTGTTTATCCTCTCCTCCGTGTTTGCCAATAATGGATTAGAGAACCATAGTAGATCGCCACCCAGGAATTTGATTTTGGTAAAATAATACAGATTGAGCTACCAACCTTATTCAGCTTTTATCAGTTTTTATAATGCTGTTTTCTGCTATATAATTCTGTGAAATTTTACCACATGCATAAATTCCTGTAACCACCACCACAGTCTGATGAAGAAATGATCCATTACTGTAAATATTTTTGCCTAGTTTTGAACTTTACCTCAATGTTACCATAGAGACTATGTTTATTTTATAGCTACTTTCACTATCATGTTTGCGAGATTTATTCTTATGGCCATATACAGCTGTAATTTTTTACTGTCTGTGCATCATTCCATTGTATGCATATTCTACAACTTATTTATTTGCTCTGTTGGTGGACATTTTGGTAGTTTAAAATTATTATTTATTCTTAGTTGTGCTGTTATGATCATTTGTATGTCTTTAGGTGAACATATGTAAGCATTTCTGTTGATTATATAGGAGTAAGACTGTTGGGTACAGGGTATACATATGTTTATCTTTGGTAAATACTGAAATTCACTTCTCTAAAGTGGTCATATCAATTTACATTCCCAGTGACAGTTCAAAGGATATTGGTTCCAACATCCTTACCAAATCTTGTTATTTTTCTGTCTTTTTTGTATGTGGTTTTGTATAGTAGTTTTATTTGCATTTCCCTGATGACTAGTGAGTTTGCACATGATCTCATACCTTTGTATGGCCACTTGGATATTATTTAGATTTTTTTTTAAAGAAAAGCCTATGCAATCTTCTGAGATTTGTAAATTATGTGGGTTTTTTTCTTCCTTTATTGATTTGTAAGAGTTTGAGTATGAGCACTTATTGAGGGTAGATATGTTGTAACACCTCCATCAATTCTGTGTTGACTTTTAAAACCAAACTTTTTAAAAAAGAACAGTTTCAGGTTTACAGCACATTTGAGCAGAAGTGACAGGATTCACCTGTAGCACTTGCTCTCATGCATGCACATCCTCCCTTCCTATGATGTCTTGCAGCACAGTAGTACATAAATTACAGTCCTTGACTTGTGTTAGCGCATTATCACCCAAAGCCCATGGCGTGTCAGAGTTTACTGTCATGTTGAACTCAGAACTCTTGGAGTTTTGGGGTCAGGGATTTAGCTCAGTGGTTCCAGTGCCCGCCTTGCAAGTGCCAGGGCCCAGGTTCAATCCCTGACAGCCACATGCAACAATACCGGGTGTGGTGACTCACATCCACTAGCAATCAGCACCACATACCAAAAAGGCCAGGTGTGGTGGCTCATGCCTGTCATCCCAGCACTTGGGAGGCAGAAGAATTGCTTGTGAGTTCGAGGCTGAGTTCAAGAGCAGCCTGAACTACAAAAAATGAGACCCTGTCTCAAAAAACAAAATCTCTTGGAGTTTTGACAGATGTACAATGACAGGTACCCACAAGTACAGTATAGAGCAGAATAGTTTCATTCTCTAAAAATCTTCTGTTTCTCTTATTCATCCTCCCTTCTTCCTAACTCTGGCAACCACTAATCTTTTCATTGTCTTCATAGTTTTGCCTTTTGCAGAAGGTCATTAAGTTGGGATTATAGAAGTTTTAGGCTTTTGAGATTGGTGCTTTTTCCTTGTTAATATGCATTGAATGTTTCTCCTGTGTCTTTTCATGGGTTGCTAACTCATATCTTTTTAGCACTGCATAGTATCCCTTCGTCTGTTAATCTATTCTTCCACTCACAGACATCTTGGTTGCTTTCAACTTTTCAAAATTATGAATAAAGCTGCCATAAACATCCACGTGCAGTTAATGGTGAATAAGTTTTCAGTTCATCTGAGTAACTGCTGTGAAGTGCAATTGCTGGGTCATATGATAAAAGTATGTTTAAATTTGTAAGAAACTGCCAAACTCTCTTCCAAAGTAGCTATCCTATTTTGCATTCCCACCAGCAATGAGCAAGAGTTCCTGTTACTCCATAAACTCAGAAGCATTTGCTGGTGTTGGTATTTTGGATTTGGGCCATTCTAAGGCTATGTAGTGATTTTCACTGTTGTAATTTGCAATTCCTAAGGACATATAACACTGAATGTCTTTCAAAGGCTTATTTGCCATCTATGTATTTTCTTCTGAGGGATGTGTGGTCAGATCATCTGTCCATTTTTATTTTTAATTTTTTTATAAATTGAGTTTACTGTTACATTTTAGGAGTACATTCTAATCACATGCCTCATTGGCAGTTTGTACCTGGACATAACATATCTTGATTCTTATTTTTTTCATTTCCCTACTTTCCCTTCAACCCTGCACTTATCCTGCAAACATACGCTTTGTTCTCAGTTTTTCCTTTTTACTATCAAATTTTTTCTTTCCCTTCTTTGCTTTCCCCTCCCCCACGTAGTTACTGTTTTCCTTTGAACATTTTCTTCCTATTTTATAATACTTATCATGCATTTTGGACCTCATTTATACCTTCAGTTTCTCACACTAGAGAAATAATATGGTATTTACACATCCCTGTCCTATTATTTCACTTATGAATGTGTCCTCGAGTTGCATCCATTTAGCTATAAATGTCTTTAATTTATTATTCTTTATGCCTAACACTCCATTTTATTTTTTAAAAACCCATATATTCTTTATCCAGTCTCCAATCAATGGATATTTGAGATGTTTCCAAGATTTCGCTATCACAAACTGACCTTCTATGAAAATGGGTGCACATATGTCACTGTGATATGACGCTTTTAATTCTTTTGTGAATATACCCAGTGGGGAAACAGCAGGATCAAATGGACCTTTGATCCTAGTTTTTTTTTTTTTTCTTTTGGAATCTCCACACTGATCTCTACAGTGGTTGCACCAGTCTACATTCGCACCAATAATGGAGAAGGTTTCTTTACTCCCTATGGCCACACCAGCATTTGTTATTGGTTGATTTCTTGACAGCAGCCACTCCTTCTCAAGCAAGATGGAGTCTCAGTGTCGTTTTCATCTGCACCTCTCTTGTAACCAGTAATGTTGAATATTTTTTTATGTTTCTTTGCTGCTTTTACTTTATATAAAGCCACATACTCTCTGATAAAGAGTGAAACACCCTCGGTGGAAGAAAGACAGCCTCTTTAATAAATGGTGCTGGAAAAACTGGGTTTCAACCTGCCAAAGATTAAAAGTAGACCTACCTATTATACCATGCACAAAATTAAAATTAAAGTGGATTAAAGAGCTAATTATTAAAAAGGAAATACTAACCCTGCTGCAAAATAGGTTAGACAGAACTCTTGGAGATATTGGTATAAGGAAAGATTTTATGAACAAAGCCTCCTTACCATGGGAACTAGCAGAAAGAATCAACAACTGGGATCTCATCTTATTAAAAAGCTTCTGCACAGCAAGAGAACCTACCAGTAGAGTAAAAAGACAACCTACAATGTTGAAAAAAGTTTTACCAGCTGTTCCTCAGACAAAAGTTTATTATCTAGAATACATAAAAAAAAAACTTTAAAAATATCAGGACCCCTCCAAAGACCCAATTCAAAACTGAGCATCTGATATGAACAGACATCAGATGAAAAAGTAAAAGCAGCAAACAAACATTGAAAGTGTTCAATATTTGTCCATTTTTAAATTGAGTTGTCTTTTTTCTTATTGATGAGATTTAAGTTCTTATATATTTTGAATAACAGCTGTTTATCAGATATGTTCTTGAAAATAATTTCTCCAACGCTGTTTTTGCCCCCTACTTTTCTCCACAAAGACCCAGCCTGACACTAGTTGGAAGCTGGGAAGCCTCTGTCAACGGAGTCAGTCCTGTGGGCTTTAGAATCTGGCAGATCTACACTGGAGTCTCTGTTGTGTGGCTCTGAAAAAGTTGATTGAGTTTTCCAAGCTTATAGCTATCTAGAGAAAGAATAACACTGCTACATGGTACCTGAAAGGCCAGCACATTTAAGTGTTAGTTGTTATAATTGTTGTTATTCTTATCTGTTACCTTAAGAACGAGGAGGAGAACAGTGTGATTCCCTTGAGTCCTCCTAGTGCCTTGGTTTCTGCTCCCTCTCCACTGCGTTCCTATCTCTCTTGGGAAGATCCTACAATCTCGTGAGGCCGGAAAATAGAGAAAGTTCTCAAGACCGCCTCCTGGGGGAGCTCATTGCTACCTTTCCTCAAGGCTCCTACTTTCCCCAGGTCTGCTGCTTGGGAGGACCATCTCTAATCTCACTTCTTGTGAATTCATTAAGTACCAGCTCCGAAGCGGCCTTGGGAGAAAGGGACAAGGGGAAGCGGTATCAGTCAGAAAACTGTGGTTCTTAGGCCCAGCTCAGTAGCTTATTTAAGGTAAGAGTGTTTAAGATAAGAAAGTCAAGCTGCTCCTCTTCCCTGAGCTTTAGATTCCCCATCAGGGAGGTGTGGAATCATGCCATGCTTTTCCCAAGTCTTGGTGCTTGTACTCAGTGACTCTTCAACACGATGTGACATGATCGACCCTGGTTTAAGGCAAGCTTGCAAATAAGTGAGAGAGGCAACGGAGAACACTTACCCCACTCAAGGGGCCTATTACTTCCCTGAGAAAAGCCAGGAAGTCTGACTGCTGTTCTTTCTTCCTCCTCCTCCTCCTCTTCTTCTTCCTCTTCTTCCTCTTCTTCTTCTTCTTCTTCTCCTCCTCCTCCTCCTCCTCCTCCTCCTTCTTCTTCTTCTTCTTCATCATCTTCTTTTTTTTTTTAAAGGAAATAATCCAAACTATAGAAATAGTTTAGGCACACAGATGTTCACCACACCTCCCAGCTTGGAAATAATTGCTCTGCATTATGCTTTATAGTCAGCCAGACTGCTGCTCAGGAGCCCAGATCAGCACAGAGAAATAAATCTAATTATGTTATTATTTTGTGTCAAGAAGGTAGTTACAGTGCTGGATATAGACTCAGACAGTCATTCACCAAGTAGCTTTTGATCACCCACTATGTTCCCTGTCCTGAGTTACAGAGGAGCTATTCAGAGGTGAATCAGACACTAGTTCTCTCCACATGGAGTTTACTCGGAAGTCCAGGAAGCAGAACCAAAAGGCCTGAAGTAAAAGCTAGAGAAAGTGCTACATTTGGGCATGTGGGCAAAGTAGCAAGAGAGCCTAGTTAAGAAAAAGAGAGCGATTTTTCTTGGGAGAGTAAAGACAACTTCCTGGAGATAGCAGCATATATGTCTTTCGGATAAGAAAGTGGAAAGTAATTTCAGACAGTACAAGTAAAGGCTTGAGGGAAGTATCTCTGTGTGGCTGGATTTTTGGGTGCATGGGGTGGACAGTAGGGTGCATGCAGTAGGTTATAGGGTGCATGGTGTGGCTTGAAGAATGCATTGGGTGGATTGTAGGGGATAAGAAGGTGATCAGACACAGCATACTGTTGGTTACATTGGGCGATTAGAGGGTGCATGGGGGTGTCATGAAGAGCAGAGTAGAGGTGAGACAGCACCCCAGTAGGACCCTGGGGTCGGATATGAAGGGGTTAGAATTCTAGGCTGAGCACTGGGTACATTCCATGAGTGGGGTGGATTCAGGGAAAGGAGAGGTCAGCAGTGAATTGATGATCAGATGTCATTTTTGAAAGACGGATTGGAGAGAGCCCAAGAATGAGCAGCAAGTGGTCTGGTGGGAGGGACTTGAGCTTTTCAGGAGAGAAAGGAAAAGGAGAGGGGTCTGAGCTCATTGAGGATGGAGAGCAGCAGAGCCCTCAGTCAAGGGGCGCTGGGCCCAGAGGATATGAGAAGGGTGACGTGCCTCTGATTGCTGAGTCTAGTAACTGCTTAGATGTTCTCATCCTTCACTGAGATGTGAAACCCAGGAGGAGGGTCTGAGGGGAGATAAGGACTGTGGTCCAGATTGTGCTGGGTTATAGGTGCGTAAGAGCAGACACCACAAGGCAGATGAATGGGTAGATTGGGCCTAGAGTAAGACAGAAGTCAGTGGTGTTGCTCTGGGCCTTTCAGGACATGGGCAAGGTGAGCTGATGTTTTCAATCTTTGGAGAAGAAACATGTATTGAGAAAAGAGAAATGAGGACAGCACCTGAGGAGTTTTGACCTTTAAGAAAGAAAAAGGAAAACAACAAAAAGGCAAAAATGAGCGAGAGTGGGAGAGAAAGAACTCAGAGTAGTCTGGAGAGAACACCCTTCCCAGGTGAAGGAGGAAGGTCAGAAGTGTCACCGTGTCTCAGTGCTGAGATCCACAAGGTTCAGGACAAAGATGCTTTTGTTCAGTATAGCAACGATGGTCAAAACAGGAGACTACAGATGGGGAATCCCATCTGGGGAGTTGAGGAAGGAGCAAGGAAGTGAGGATGACAGATTGTCACAGTTCATTTCAGGAGTTTGCTAGAATGAGGCCAAAAGACAGAGGACAGTGGCAAGAACTGAGGGAAGGCTCAGGGGAGGGTTTGACACCGTGACAGAGGTCCCCATCCTCTTCCCACCAACTTCCAGTTAGGACCCTTCTCCTCTTCTGGACTTCCTGTGGAGCAATGTGCCTGGGTTGAATAACCATCCTCTTTCTCTTTCTGGGTGTGAGTGGGTTTGTGGGCACCTGCACACCCACATGTATGGGCAGCTGGATGAGGTGGCCCTCGGTTAGAGTTCCAGCTCACCACCTACTGGAACAGGCCCTAATTTCCAGGGCTGCATCTCCTCTGAAATGAAGATGAGGAGTTAGCGGCAGACTGTGGACCATCAGGATCTGTCAGCGGCCCGTGCAAGCTGCCCACCACCTGGGCTCTATCACACCAGCGGGGCTTTGCTACATTAATCTCTGATGAGCCCGGCCCAGCTTTCATGTCAAAAGGCTCCATTTCTTTTCTGTTTTCCACGTGCCTTTCTTTATACCCTTTCATAAAACAGGACGAAAAATTATACTTTCTCCTTTCCTTGGCTTCCCAGCCCAGCTGGGGTAAGAGAAAGCTTTGAAATTGGAGCAAGATTCAGGATAGAGAAGGAGTGGGTGCCAACGTTGCTGTGAGAGGAGCCGGAGGAGGAAATGGCTGGCAGAGCTTCCAGGGAAGGGGGAAGAGAAGAGGGGTATCTTTAGTGACCATTTTGGTCACTTGCGGTCTCTGATTTTTTCTTTCCCATCTTTGCCCGGTGCCCATCCAGCACTCAGTTCTTCCTCTCTTTGTCCTTTTCCTGACATTTCCCCATTTGTTGTCTCCGTAGACTGGGGTAAACTCTCTTGGCTTGCTAAGAGTTAGTCTAGGAAAAGGCTACTCTGAATTGAGGGAGTTCCCGTATGATAAGCCAGGGGCATTGGAACTTCTTTTTCTACCTTCCTCCTTCTACATCATCAAATGGTACAGGAGCCAGGTGTTACCTATGTGCCAAATGCAAAATAGGGTGTAGGATTAGCCAGAAAGATAGAATTTCTTGTAACTCAGTGTCAAGGAATCCTGGATATCAGAGAAAGGAGATACCCTGAGACATTAGTCCAGTCTAGTTACTGCATAAAGAAGAGTTCTAGATCCCAGAGAGGGCAGAGCTGAGGTTGGG
This sequence comes from Petromus typicus, assembly GCA_004026965.1. NCBI lineage: Eukaryota > Metazoa > Chordata > Mammalia > Rodentia > Petromuridae > Petromus > Petromus typicus. The sequence goes on along the minus strand of PVIR01002313.1, from coordinate 2,533 downwards.
CCACCAATGGGTCTGACTTATGTGGGGCTCTGCCTCAGGAATAAACAATGCTTTACTGGACGAAATTTAAAGGTTGAGTAGAATTCATAGTCAACAGAAGCCAGGGATGTTCTGAAAGTATCTTATGACAGATTTGGGTCCACAGATTGGTGATGCAGTGTGGACTGCAGCCAAAACAAGGACAAAATTTGTTAAGTGGACTGAGGAATGAGGAGAGGACAAATGGCCCAGGGTAGATGGAAGCCCAGTGTTAGGCATCTTCCATATGAGTATCTCTGTTTGCATGAAGAGATCCGTTCAGTAATTAGGAAGTACAGGATGGATTTAGTGGCACATAATAGAAAAGAATGGATCAAATCATCAGAGCATTATTTAGTCACAACACAAGAAGTACAGAGATGAGAAGTGATTGATTGGAATTGGAATTGATTGATTTGGAATTGATTGATGCAGTAGTTCAATCATGTCACAAAAGATTGAGGTTCTTTCTGTTTTTCAGTGTTAGCCTACTCCATTTCATAAGGGCATTGCCTACTAGTTGGAAGATGGCTACCAGTGGAGAAGGGGGACGTTTTATTTTATTCAGTTTAATGAGGAGAATGAAAATAATTTCTCCTCAACCATGGAATATGTGTCTTTTGCTGGAGTTTAACTGAGTGACTATAGGTAGCATACCTATTCCTGGACCAGTAGGAGTTACCAGGGGAACTGCATATTGGTTTACTTAGACCAGGGTTTGGCAGACCACAGGCTACTGATAAAATCTAGCTATCCATTTGACTGATTGTGAGTCACAAACTAAGAATAATTTTAACATTTTAAATAGCAATAAGTGCCCATATAATTGTTTTCATGTATTCTCTTTACCTTTAAAGCCTAGTAATTTAGTTCTTTAGGAAGAAATTTTGCTGACACCTGGCTCACATTACTCTGGATCTACCATTGAAGTCAGGAAGGAATTCATCTTTGAAACCTATGACCTTGAGGAAAACAGGTAGAATTCTGCATAAAATTGGGATTCTCTTTGTTAAGGGGAAGATTACTAGAGCTGGACAGAAAACAACATAAACCTTTGTTGCACCAATAATAGCCACATAGTTAGATCTCTTTAAAATTCAGAGCAACAATCTGACAATATTCCTCGAGTCTCGAAAGTAGTCTGGGAACTGGAAAGTTATTCACAACCAAGTGCAATCCAGGAAGCTTTTTTCCAGTGCCAAAATGTTTTCCATGCCTCCTCCTAGCCACTGTCCAGTCTATTTCTCTCCACATATGTTTACTCATACCTCCTGTTTACTAGGGTCCTTGTTGACTCTTGACTCTGCTTTTGTCGACTCATAGTCCTTCTTGTTCATAGTCTGCTGACTCCTTTCTCATGCATGACCTGCTGACTCATGGCTCTACTCAGTCTAGAGTTGCCTCCACTGCCTGTAGGCTTTTCATTTGAGTTTTTCACTTTCTTTTTTTTTTTTAATCTTTATTGGTACATTAAATATATACATCATGATTGCACTCCATTATGGGAATTTGTACCAGTATAAGACACAACTTAATTCTCATTTTTTCCCATAGCCCTACCCACCCTACCACCCCCCATATACATAAAATTTGTTTCCTTACTTTTTTGTTATAATCTCAACATTTTCCCCTTTCACCCTGTTTTACATTGAGCATTTTCTATTTCACAATATATAACATACAATGCTAGGACTCATTTACATCTTTATTTTCTCATACCAGAGAAAAGATGCGATATGTACCTATCTGTGCCCTATTTATTTCACTTATGAGGATATCCTCAAGGTATGTCCATTTAAGTAGAAATGATTCAAACATCATTTTTTATGGCAGAGTAATACTCCATTCTGTAGAAGAACCACAGTGCCTCACATTCTTTTAAGTTTTAAGCTGTGACCAATGAGAAAGAGGATTGAGCTGACTTTTCTTTAAGGAAAAAAAAATCAGTATCTCTGATGGCTCATTTTAAATGTCAGTTTGACCAAATTAAGGATGTCCAGATAGATGGCAAAACATTTTTTCTGGGTGTGTAAATGAAGATGTTCTAGAAGAAATAATCATTTGAGTCAGTGGTCTAAGTTAAAAAAAATCTGCCTTCACCACTGTGGTGTGCATTATTCAAACTGAATAGAATAAAGAGGTGAGGGAACGAGAAATCTCTTTCTTGTTGTGTTATGATGTCCACATTCTCCTGCTTTCAGGCCCTGGAGCTCCAGGTTCTCAGGCTTTCAGACTCTGGCACTTACACCAGCACAGTTTGGAGATTCCTCAAAAAGCTGGGATTGGCAGTCCCATTTGACCCGGCCATTGCCCTGTTAGGTATATACACACAAGAATTAAAAGACTCATATCACAGTGACATATGTGCACCCATGTTTATAGCAGCCCAATTTGTGATTGCTACATCTTGGAAACAACCCAAATGTCCATCAACTGGAGACTGGATAAAAAAGCTGTGGTTCTTCTACAGAATGGAGTATTACTCTGCCATAAAAAATGATAAGTTTGAATCATT